>PITA01008390.1:0-84640 GCA_004023965.1 Spilogale gracilis
TTTTTTTTTTTTTTAAGATTTTATTTATTTGACAGAAACACAGCCAGAGAGGGGACACAAGCAAGGGGAGTGAGAGAGGGAGAAGCAGATTTCCCGCAGAGCAGGAAGCCCAGTGCAGAACTTGATTCAGGGACTCCAGGATCATGACCTGAGCCAAAGGCAGACGCTTAACAACTGAGCCACGCAGGCATCCCTGCTAGACAGTAGATTTTTAAAAAACAAAAATTTTTTCAAGATAATTATAAAATTGAGTTAGGATATAGGCTTTTGGGGGAATCTAGCATTCAGATATGATTATTTTTTCCAGTTTATCAATTTTTAATTTTATTTTTGTTTTTTATTCAAATATAATTCTTATTCTTTTTAAAAAATCTTTTAAAACTTTTTTTTAAAGATTTTATTTGTTTATTTGACAAAGAGAGAGATGACAAGTAGGCAGACAGAGGAGGAAGCAGGCTCCCTGCTGAGCAGAGAACCTGACATGGACCTCAATCCCAGGACCCTGAGATCACGACCTGAGCCGAAGGCAGAGGCTTTAACCCACTAGCCACCCAGGCGCCCTCTTTTTAAAAATTTTTTAAAAAGATTTTATGTAGTTGTCAGAGAAAGAGTGAGAGAGAGAGAGCAAGAGCGCTCACACAAGCAGAGGGAGCAGCAGGCAGAGGGAGAAGGAGAAGTAGGCTCCCCATTGAGCAAGGAGCCTGATGTGGGACTCCATCCCAAGACCTTGGAATCTTGACCTGAGCCAAAGGCAGACAGATGCTTAACCGATTGAGCCCCCCAGGCTTCCCTATAATTCTTATTCTTGACTATTTTTCTTTTGTATTTCTTTATGATACTTTTTTCTCTACTTATTTTAGCTTATTTTTTAATATGCCCATCTTGATGACTCCATCTTGGAAAGTCATGCAATCAATGAAAAGTTTTGAATAGTATTCAGATTTTCTATAGAACTTTAAATGTGGGGGGTGCCTGGGTGGCTAAGTCATTAAGTGTCTGCCTTTGGCTCAGGTCATGATCCCCGAGTCCCGGGATCAAGCCCTGCATCAGGCTCCCTGCTCGGCAGGAAGCCTGCTTCTCCCTCTCTCACTCCCCCTGCTTGTGTTCCCTCTCTAGCTGTGTTTCTCTCTGTCAAATAAATAAAAAGAAAAGAAATTTAAATTTGGAGTGGATTTATAGGGAGAAAAAGAGAAGAAAACCCTGAAAGGGAAGCCCTGTACCAGAAGTCTAGAGTCTTGAGCATGATCTTAGGCAGAATTGAAGAATAAGACAGAGTCCCTGGGTGGCTCAGTCAGTTAAGCATCCACCTTCAGCTCAGGTCGTGATCCCAGCGTCTTGGATCAAGACCCACATCAGGCTTCCTGCTTAGTGAGAGTCTGTTTCTCCCTTTCCGTCTACCCCTCCCCCTGTTCATGCTCTCTGTCTCATTCTCTCTCTCAAATAAATAAATAAAAGCTTAAAAAAAAAAGACATTTCAATTTTCTATGTATTTTTGCACCATTTAATTTATTCCTTTCTGTGTTTTCAGGAGAAAGGCCCTTTAAATGTCCCTTTGAAGGCTGCGGTCGGTCTTTTACAACATCAAATATCAGAAAAGTGCATATTAGGACACATACAGGAGAAAGACCGTATTACTGCACAGAACCAGGATGTGGGAGGGCATTTGCCAGTGCAACCAATTACAAAAATCATGTGAGGATACACACAGGTAACTGTCTCTGATTTATTCGTCTTCTGTCTTTCTTCCATAAATCACTTTCCAGTCCTTCTTTCCCTCCATCTACCACTTGGCGTACATTAGCATTTATACATCCATTTACTCAGCGGACAATTACTGAACTCTGTTGTGTGTTCCCCTGCCAGGCAGCAGAGATACAGAGACGGATGCGAATGGTCAGGGGCAGCTGCACTGGGGTGAGGTGATAGACCTACCTGCTGTGGAGTGCAGTGTGTCTCCCATTCCTCGAACAAGATGTTATGGGAGTAGAGAGGGAAGTAGTCATCTCTGTGGGAAGGGAGAAGCATTCAGGGAAGGCTTTTCAAGGCAAATTGACTTTTTTTTTTTTTTAAGATTTTATTTATTTATTTGACACACAGAGAGAGATCATAAGTAGGCAGAGAGGCAGGCAGAGAGAGGAGGAAGCAGGCTCCCCGCTGAGCAGAGAGCCCGACGTGGGCCTCGATCCCAGGACCCTGAGATCATGACCTGAGCCGAAGGCAGAGGCTTTAACCCACTGAGCCACCAGGCGCCCGGAAATTGACTTCTAGACTAAGACGTAAAGTTTGCTAGGTAGAAGGCAGGGGGAGGGTGATTCCTGACAGGAGAAATGTCACAGTTAAAGGCACGAAGTGTATGAAAAGCATGATTTATTTGGGGAATATGGCAGGCATAGGGCACATGTAGAAGACTACTATGAAGTGAGTTTGGAGGGGTAGGCAGGGGCCCTGTGTGTGCGCTATCGTGGTAAGGGTGTTTCTTACACTGGCCTTTGTGTTGTTTGTGGGGCAGAGAAGGAGGGGCAGTCTGTGGCTACATTCCTTTTTAAAAAACAGCTTTATTGAGATAAAATTCACATATTGTATAATTCATCCACTTAAAATACATGATTCATTGTGTGCCAACTATATTTAATTAAAAATGAATAAATTCATTAAAGTATATGATTCACTGTTACTTAGTATATTCGCAGGGTTGTACAACCATCAGCACGATCCAGTTTTTTTTTAAAGATTTGATTTATTTATTTGACAGAGAGAGATCACAAGTAGGCAGAGAGGCAGGCAGAGAGAGAGGGGAAAGCAGGCTCCCTGCCGAGCAGAGAGCCCAATGCAGGCCTCAATCCCAGGACCCTGAGATCATGACCTGAGCTGAAGGCAGAGGCTTTAACCCACTAAGCCACCCAGGCACCCCATCATGATCCAATTTTAGAGCATTTTCAGTCCATCTAAACGAACTCCGTACTTATTAGCTGTCTCCTCCCACCCCCACCCCCCAGCCATAAGTAGTCGTCATTCTGTCCTTAGGGATTTGCTCACTCTGGACATTTCATCCACATGGAATCTTGTAACCTACGGGGTTTTTCATCTGGCTTATTTCATTTAGCATGGTGTTTTGAGGCTCAGCCATGTCTCAGCATGTACCCGTAGTTCTTTCCTGTTAATTACTGAATAGTATGCCATTATATGAATGTATCACATTTTATTTCTCCATTGACCAGTGACTTTCACTTTGGCTGTTAGGATTAATGCTGCTCTGGGCATTCATGTACAAGTTTTTGCATGGAATTCTGTTTTCATTTCTCTGGGATGTATACTTAGGACTGGAATTGCTGGTTCACATGGTAACTCTGTGTTTAACATTTTGAGGAACTTCCAAACTGCTTTTTCATAGTCTCTCCAGTGATGTATGAGGGTTCCAGTTCCCACGATGCAGCTAACAATTGTTATCTGTCTTTTTGCTTGTAGCCAACCTAGCAGGTGTGAAATGGTATCTATCTCATTGTGCTTTGATTTGTGTCTCCCCGCATCCTGAAGATGTTAGCATCTTTTTCTGGGCTTATTGACCATATATAGGTCTTTTTTGGGGAAATGTCTACTTGGATCCTTTGCCCATTTTTCAAATTTCATTCTTTTTATTGTTGAGTTCTAAAAATACTTTATTAAATTCTAGATACAAGTCCCTTATCAGATACATGATTTACAGATATTTTCTCCCATTTTGTGGCTTGTCTTTTCATTTTCTTGATGGTACCATTTGCAGTACAATGGTTTTTAATTTTGATGCTGTACTTTGTGGATGTATTTTTAGTGGTTGGGAAGGGAAAGGCAGAGAGGCTAAGGCAGAATGTGCATTAGTTTCTCAAGAAGTTGTTTAATACATTGTCTTGATTACTGGTATTAAGAGTAACTTTGTTGGGCTCTGTGCTTGGTGGGGGGCCTGCTTCTCTCTCTGCCTGCCTCTCTGCCTACTTGTGTGTGATCTCTCTCTCTCTCTGTCAAACAAATAAATAAAATCTTTAAGAAAAATAGCCTTAAAAAGACAAAGAGTTACTTTGCAGTAATTTAAAATTAAAAGACGTTTTCCAGAATGGAACTTTAGTTGCAGTGTTTCCCTGGTTTTCTCTGCATTTTCTCTGGTTTCTCTGCATTCCTTGGATCCCTGAGTATCTCTGGAAATCTTTTCGGGAATCCACAATCATCCTTCCCTTTGAAGAGAGTGCATTAACGAATTTGAATGTCACTATGTGCAGAGAGCAAACCTTAAGAGGATTTAAAGAAGGTTGGCCTTCTTTTTTTTTTTTTTTTTTTAAGATTTTATTTATTTGAGAGAGAGAGAGAGCGCAAGCTGGGAGGAGAGGGAGAAGCAGGCTTCCTACTGAGAATGGAGCCTAATGTGAGACTCGATTCCAGGACCACGGGATTGTGACCTGAGGCAAAGGCAGACGCTTAACCATCTGAGCCACCCAGACACCCAGATGTTTGCTTTTTTTTAGAAAAAAAATTAGTCGGTCCATGTTAAAGAAAGATATTAAAGGGAAATGAGACCAATGGCGAGGAATATTAGAATATTCAGAGTGAGTGAGAGGGAGAAGGATACAAATGAAAAGACATTGAAGAGGGTATCACACAGGAGTTGGTTAGTCATGAGGTGTAAAGCAGAACCTATCAGTCTAGCTTGTGTGATGGGTTAGATGATAATCATAAAATGGGGAGAGCAGGTTGGAAAGGCAAGCGAACGCTGCCAGTTTGGAATCTATAGTCTCTGGGTCTCCCTCCCTATTTGAATTCTTACCATCTGTATATTTGCTTTAATGATTTACAAAATTTTTACCCAAAATTTATGATCCAAACTGAAAACCCACTATAAGGAATCTACCTTGTGATGCATTTTTCTGTGAAAGAAAAAAATTTTAAGTTGCATGTGAGTCTAAGTGAGAAAACATAGGACACACTGAAGTCATATTTCTGATATAGTCATATCTTCTGCTTAAACATGTGTAGTATGCATTATTGCCGTCATTTTCCCTGTATTATGAAAGGGCTCTCTAAGAAAATGGAAAAGAAAACCATAGATTAGAAGAAAAATTATATTTTCCTATTATAATTTGTATTTTTTATATCTTTAATATGCTTGATTTTTAGATTATAGTACATGTTTGTGTTGTAGAAAGAAAACAGAATTCCTGTCTGATACGATGATATACCTGGATGATTGTGTATTACACACCAACATATACCCACTACTGAGTTCATTGAATGTTAAATAACTAGATAATTGGTGTTTGACATGCTTCATATTATGTGGACCTTCTTGGTAGATTATAACACAGGTGCTTAAGAGCCTTTGTGGGAGAAGTTGGCTAGGATTTTTTTTTTTAATTTTTAAAAGATTTTATTTATTTCAGAGAGAGAGTGCACAGCAGGGGGAGACAGGCCTAGAGAGAAGCAGACTCCATGCTGAGCAGGGACTCTGGGATCATGACCTGAGCCGAAAGCAGGTGCCTAACCAACTGAGCCAGCCAGGCGCCCATTGGCTGGGACTTTTAGATGGGCTGGGAAAACATTATTTTTCCCATTTAATGCAAGTGGGAATATAGACTACTCATTACCTAAAAGTTTACTGTTCCACATGTTTAATGGGCAAATTAGATTCCTTTAAGAGGGATGTCTACATTAAGTTTAGCCATACTGATCTTTGGAACATTTAAATAAAGCAGTGCTCTTAAATGTGACTGCACGTTGGATTCACTTTTTAAAAATAGAGTTATTCCGGGCGCCTGGGTGGCTCAGTAGGTTAAAGCCTCTGCCTTCAGCTGAGGTCATGATCTCAGGGTCCTGAGATCGAGGCTCACATCGGGTTCTCTGCTCAGCGGGGTGCCTGCTTCCTCCTCTCTCTGTACCTGCCTCTCTGCCTACCTGTAATCTCTCTCTCTCTCTGTCAAATAAATAAATAAAATCTTTTAAAAAATTGCATATTCTTTACCAAAAAAAAAAATAATAATTATTCCCCATATTCTGTCAGCACAATTCTGACATAATGTTATGGAATGAGGCCCAGGCATCGGTATATATTTAAAAAGTTCTGTGTGTGTGTGTGTGTGTGTGTGTGTGTGTGTGTGTGTAAAAATATATAAAGAAATAAACCACCCACCTGGTCTTTTACATGATTGAGAATCATTGAAGTAAAGAGCAGTACATAGTTACAGTTTTTGGTCTGACCCAGGAGGTAGGTCTGGACTGGAAGAAAAGATTGGCTAATGATCATCAAGTAGATGATACAGTAAAAGCCCACATTATGCTATAAGTGGAGTGCAAATATTCAGCCATGCATAATGCAACCCATTCAGTTTCTGTTAGAGGACCCCGTAGAGGCTGTGCAGGTAGCCAATAGGGAGAGCCAAAGCTCAATTCAAATCTACTGTCTTGACTGTGGCTTGGTGCCACCTAGTGGCGGTTTCTGCTCCAGCCGAAATATCAGTGGGGCAGGTTTTCTGTTGGAATTGCCTGCCATTTCCCTGCCCCGCCTTGCCCTCCCCACGTCTGTCCCACAATCATTTACCAAGATAAGAACATAAACCTACCCTTCTTTGTGAACACAGACTGGGCAGAGGAAGGAAACAACTTCCAATTACTTTATGCTCAAGACTTATGTTACAGATTACGTTAGGGTGAGATTTTACTATTTATGGGTGGTTTTACTATGTTTAGAACCGTGCAAGAAAATGTGATTACTCAAGGAAGGGTAAGAAATGAGCATAAAGTAAGACATGTGCTTGTATGCACACATGCATGTGCACATTTTAGAAATTATATGGGTAGGTCCTTTTAGATTTGTAAGTGTCCAGACCATGTCTAGTAGACTTTTTAGGCAATCCTTTTTTATTTTCCTTATAAAACCCTTAGGGAGGGCACCTGGGTGGCTCAGTGGGTTAAAGCCTCTGCCTTTAGCTTAGGTCATGATCTCAGGGTCCTGGGATCGAGCCGCATATTGGGCTCTCTGTTCGGCGGGGAGCCTGCTTTCCGCCTTCCTCTCTGCCTACCTGTGATCTCTCTCTGTCAAATAAATTAATAAAATCTTTAAAAAAAAAAAGGACTCAGAATTCAGACCACCTTTTGAACTAAGATGAAACCATAGTTAGGGGAGTTTTATCTTACAGTGTATAGAAAGAGATCTGACAGCCATCTATTTTTGCTAGTAGATGCTTCCCTCCCCCATGGCAGGAATGGAATAATTATGCCTTCATATGTAAAAGTTGATATTGTGTGTGTTCTTTACTTAGGTGAAAAGCCATATGTCTGTACAGTCCCTGGGTGTGACAAAAGGTTTACAGAATATTCCAGTTTATACAAACATCACGTTGTTCACACTCATTCCAAACCATACAACTGTAACCACTGTGGGAAGACCTACAAGCAGATCTCCACGCTGGCCATGCACAAACGGACGGCCCACAATGACACTGAGCCCATCGAAGAGGAGCAGGAAGCCTTCTTTGAGCCTCCGCCAGGTTAGTATTCTTTCCGGTAAACCTCTCTATGCGTTGTGGAATCAACAGCTATCATAATGTGTGATTCATGGCATTTTCTCAGATCACAGAGTTTTAGTCAAATAATCACACAGACATAGAATTTACAACTGTAGTAAGTGCTATCAAAGAAAAGGACGTGGTGCTCTGGGACATCTAAGAAGGGAAGTTAGTCTAGTCTAGGAGGTGTTTCTGTTGTTTTTGTTTTGTTTTGTCTTGTTTTTTCCCTGTTTAGTTCTCCTCTTGTTAAACAGAAGGATTGCAGTAGAGTGGATTTAGGACATGCGGCTTAGCTCGAATTGCAGTTTTTCTCCTGTCAGACCTGGTTGCACTTGTATATATGGTGAGGGGTTTTAGCTCTTGACCGTGGCTTCTGTTCGGCAAGGAAAGCTGTAATTGTCACTAAAGAAGCCCTGGACTCTGCCAACTTGGAGATCTAGCTTATTTCAAGTGACAGTGGCCTGAATGGTAGGAGCAGAGGGCTCTGCCACGCCAGGAAGCAGAGGAGGGACCCACTGCCTCCCCGGTGTCTAGAGCAGTCTTCACCTCGCTTCATGCTGAGTTTGAGTGACATGATTTCTTTTGCTGCTTAATAAAGTGACATCTAGGTATAATAGAATACAAAGGCAAAGAGTTGCAATAAATCTTGCACAAGCCATGTGAGCTTTCTGGTTATGTAAAGTTAATTACAGGTTAGCTAGGCACACTTTGTAAATAAAGTAACAGCTACCACCAAAGGTGGTAGAGGGTGGAATGGGGGTTAATTCGGTGGAGAGGCAGGGATTCAGCAGGAAAGGGGAATAAGGAGCAAAGTCAAGAGGACATTGAAATAGAGGGAAGGACACATACAAAAAGCCCTCAGGTTGGAGAGAGCAAAGTAAACTGGAGAGGCTTAAAGAAGTCACCCAGAGAGCAAGGGAGAAGCAGCTAAGCTATTTGGGTGCCCTAAGGACATTGGTCTTAAACATTAGAGTGGTGAAGCACTCCCAAATATCTCTTCCCTGATTCATGTGCTATTCAGTAGTATTGTAGGAGATGAAAGCATTCATTTCGATAAAAGTAAACTCTTGGGGGAAAAAAAACGTTAGAGGAATACATTCTGTGATTTTACAGGTGAGTAGGTAAAGTAGGTGAAAGTTTTCTTTTTTTTTAAGATTTTATTTATTTATTTGACAGATCACAAATAGGCAGAGAGGCAGGCAGAGAAAGAGGCTGGAAAGAGGCTCCTCACTGAGCAGAGAGCCCGATGTGGAGCTCAGTCCCAGGACCCTGAGATCATGATCTGAGCTGAAGGCAGAGGCTTAACCCTCTGAGCCATCCAGGCTCCCCCGGTGAAGGTTTTCTTAAAAAACAAAACAAAACCTAGGTTGCTCTTTCACTGTGTACCTCCTAAACAAGGTAGATTTGAAAATGAAAAGAGGGGCACCTGGGTGGCTCAGTCATTAAACGCCTGCCTTCTGCTCAGGTCATGATCCTGATCCCGGAGTCCCAGGATCAAGTCCCACATCAGGCTCCCTGCTCAGTGGGAAGCCTGCTTCTCCCTCTCTCACTCCCCCCTGCTTGTGTTCCCATTCTAGCTGTGTTTCTTTCTGTCAAATAAATAAAATCTTTAAAAAAAGAAAGAAAAGAAAAGAAAAGAAATCATATTTGCCCATTCTTTGAAGTGTTGAAAAACCTTTAGGTGAAAAAAGTTGGTTGGAGAATAAGGGAAAGAGCATGTCATTCTCTCAGTGCTGCAGTGATTCCCTGTAGTTCTAGTTTGTCTTCTCAGATGTCTGTCTCGTGGTAGAAGTAACAGCACCTTCTGGGCAGGATGCTGTTTTGGGCCAAGCGCTGGGCATACGCATGGTCATGTAAACCCCCCATCTGCTGGGTCCTTGCAGTTAGAAAGCAAGCTTTGTTTTTTTAAAAAACAGGCTTTAATGATGACATGCTCAGGTTTTAAAATTCTTTTTTTAAGCTTCTTCAGTCTCTTCCTTCAAAGTTGATCTATCAGATGGTCTGAATTTTTTTGTATTCTGGAAAATAGTCCGTAATATGCTAATGCACATTTTGTTAAAAAAATAATAAACGAAAATTGTTTCTCCAAGAATAGGGATGGGTTTGCGTTCGTTTCCTCTCATTTGAGTCTTGAGGTTTTGTAGCCTGTTGGGATAATAGAGTCTCAGGGGCTGTGACACAGACAGACGGCTGTGCAGCAACGAGGTAGAGGGCCGCCTCGACCAGAGCCCATTGCATGCAAGCATCAGCCACTGCCTTTGAGAAGTACTCTTAAGTTAGCGTAAGTCCTTCCTTGAAGGTAAAAAAAAAAACATATTTACCCTCTGTCTGGCTTCGTGGGAGGTAGAAAGCCATAGAAGAGAAGGATCAGCAGGCTTCCCAGTTGCCAAGTATAGCAGTAGTAGACTGTTGAAATTGCTGTTTACTTGCTGGTTCTTTATGAAATAAAGAAGTAGATGGGGATTCCTGTTCTGTCCCTCATTAAATGATTAACCTCACCCCAGATAATAGGCCATTACATTGTCTTTACACAATGTGGTCATTGTGTACTGATGACTTGCAATCAGTCACTTGTGTTAAAGAGTAAGTAATTTAGTATTGGTAGTAGTTTCTGTTGACACCACCTTCTGGTTTTGTGGTTAATGTTTATGAAGCTTGTCTTATCATTTTTAACAGCTTCTTAAGTGACTGTAAGAGCTTCATGCATACTTGCCTTGTTGGAAGGGTTTTTTGCCAGGTGCTCTTCCTGTCCAGTCCCCCCATGCCCAGCACACATGCACAGTATCACAGAATGACTCCAAGTAACAATAAAAGGGGTCTCCCAAAATTAGAACTTTTTTTTAAAGATTTTATTTATTTATTTATTTGAGAGAGTGAGAGAGAGCATGAGCGGGGGAGGGCGCAGAGGGAGAGGGAGGAACAGGCTCCCTGCTGAGCAGGGAACAGCGTGTGGGGCTTGATCCCAGGACAGATCATGACTCCAGCAGAAGTCTGATGCTTACCCAACTGAGCCACCTAGGCACCCTCAAAATGAGAACATTTAAATTTGATGTGGAGGGTTTAGTTTGGCCTGCTTTGATTTGGTTTGGCTTTACAAAAATAGAGGTCAAAGAATTGGAAGGAGGTGCAGGAAGCCATTTTTATGATTTGGAATATAATACATATACACTTTATACTAGTATTTCTGTCGTATTTAAAATAGTCTCTGTTTTTGAAATGCAAATCAGAACTATACTGCGACATCATCTCACACCTGTCAGAATGACTAAAATCACACAGGTGTTGGTGAAGACATGGAGAGAAAAGAACCCTTCTGCCATGTTGGTGGGAATGCAGACTGGTGCAGCCACTGTGGAAAAGAATACAGAGGTTCCTCAAAAATATTAAAAATAGAACTACCCGGGTGCCTGGATGGCTCAGTGGGTTAAAGCCTCTGCCTTCAGCTCAGGTCATGATCTCAGGGCCCTGGGATCAAGGCCTACATTGGGCTCTCTGCTCAGCAGGGAGCCTGTGTCCTCCTGTCTCTCTGCCTGCCTCTCTGCCTACTTGTGATCTCTCTCTGTGTCGAATGAATAAATTAAAAGAAATCTTAAAAAAAAATAGAATTACCCTATGATCCAATAATCAAATTACCGGGTATTTACCTAAAGAATACAAAAACACAAGGGGCGCCTGGGCGGCTCAGTTGGTTGGGCATCTGCCATTTTGTTTCAGCTCAGGTCATGATTTCAGGGTTGTGAGATTGAGCCCTGAGTCGGGCTCCATGCTCAGTGCAGAGTCTGCTTGAGATTCTTCCTCTGTCTCTCCCTCTACCCCTCCCACTCATGCACGCTCTCTTTCTCTCTTCTCAAATAAATATAATCTTGAAAAAAAATGTACAAAAACACTAATTCCAAGGGATACATTCACCCCTATTTTATAGCAGCATTATTTACAATAGCCAAGGTATGGAAGCAGCCCAAGTGTCCATCAATTGATGAATGGAAAAATTCATCAATTTAGTGTAATACACACTACACACACACACACACACACACACGTTGGAATGTTATTCAGCTATAAAAAGGAATGAAATCTTGCCATTTGCAACAACATGGATGGAAGCAGAGAGTATTATGCTAAGTGAAATAAGTCAGAAAAAGACAAATACCATATGATTTTGTTTGTGTGAAATTTGAGAAATAAAACAAACGAGCAAAGGGGAAAAAAAGAGAGACAAACCAAGAAACAGACTCTTAACTATGCCGAGCAAACTGATGGTCACCAGAAGGGAGGTAGGCAGGGAGGGGCGGGTGAAATAGGTGATGGGGGGTAAGGAGTATGGTGACGAGCACCAGGTGATGTATGGAAGTGATGAATCACTATGTTGTACATCTGAAACTAATATCACACTATATGTTAACTAACTGGAATTAAAATAAGAATCTGGGAAAAAATAAATATTCAAAGTGATTTAAAAAAAAATATATATATATATATTTATATCCTCTGTTTTCTAACAGCTTGGTTGTTTGGTCAAATAAGTGATTTATTTGTTTTAAATAGGTCAAAGTGAAGACGTTCTTAAAGGGTCCCAGATCACATATGTTACAGGTGTGGAAGGGGATGATGTTGTGTCTACACAAGTAGCCACGGTAACCCAATCCGGGTTGAGTCAACAAGTTACACTCATATCCCAGGATGGGACTCAGCATGTGAGTATCCACCAAAAGCCAAGCAAGTTAAATAATATTTCTGTGAACATGGACATGGAAGGCAGGTTTGGCCCCAACTGAGGAGAGCCTTGAAAATTAGCTTATAGGCAGTGCTAAAGCTAAAGGTTTTCCAGTAGGCTGCTGAAAGAGGCTCCGTACAGGGACCTGAAAAGAGAGAGGGTGCTTGTGACTCCAGCATTCATAATGGTGTTATTTATATAGTTCAAAGGTCAGGTGATAAAGGTCAGAAACAGTGAAACTGAAGGCTTGAAAAGTAAAGGGTCCATGGGAAAACATAAATCAGAGAAGGGCTAGGATTATTTAGTAGCTGATTAGATCCAGGAGGTGAGATTGAGAGAGCAGCAGAGTCTTGGCTGAGAGGATGAGGCTAGAAAGCATCATTAAAAGATCCTGGGGGCACCTGGGTGGCTCAGTGGGTTAAAGCCTCTGCCTTTGGCTCAGGTCATGATCTCAGGGTCCTGGGATCGAGGCCCACTTCAGGCTCTCTGCTAGGCAGGGAGCCTGCTTCCATCTCCCTCTCTGCCTGCCTGTGATCTCTCTGTCAAATAAATAAATAAAATCTTTAAATAAAATAAAATAAAAGATCCTGGGAGGGGGCGCCTGGCTGGTTTAGTCAGTGGGGTATGTGACTCTTGATCTCGGGGTTGTGAGTTTAAGCCCCATGTTGGTGTAGAGATGACTTAAAAATAAAATCTAAAAAAAAAAAAACAATCCTGGAAGGTCAGCAATGGGCAAAACTGTAAAATTCCCAGTGTGTGGCTCTCTCCCTACCTGGAGTTAATAGGAGCTCACTTAATTTATCTCCCAGAATTAATAGACCAAGTATCTTGATTTCCCCAGGAAAAGCAGTGTAATTAGTATTTTCCAAACAGCTGTTTTTTAGATGCCACTAGCTTAAAATAAACCGGGCCTCATTTCATTTTTAAGCTCCAACTAAGGGTGTCTTAGTACCTGGTAGAAATAGGCATACGGGGCTCTTTTTCCACGTATAACTGTGTCTTCCATGGAGAACTCTCTCTCTCCCTGTCTCTCTCAGAGCTGATGTCCCATGATGAATCTGCTCTTGTGTTGATGAATGTTATTCTGCCGATGTTAATTAGGAGACAGAACATATTCAGGATTGGTAATTTCAGGGTGTTTGTACCATTCCATTCATTCCCTTCCCCCTTACAGCACTACTTCCTCACTGTATTCTTTGTCCACTGACTGCCATGAAAGATTAAACAGATTTACTAATGCAGTTTTAATTTAGCATCAAGCCTAAGACTTTTTCTTGAATTAGATCAGCACAGACAGAGACTCTCCTGAAGTCGTGCCCTGTAACCTCCCTCCCTCCCTCCCGATACAGGAGAATCTCCTGCAACAGGAGCCCCCAAACAGATAAGGCCATGTCTTTCATAAGAGAATTATCCATTGTTGGGTTGTTGTTTATCAGACTGGAACCTTCTATTATGTCAGCCACTCCTGGCTCCTCTCTGACCAGATAAAATGAGCCTCATTCCCTCTTCATGTGTTTCAGAACAGCTATTTTCCTTACCCTGATATATTTTCTCCAGATGTAGCCTTCCCATTTTCTTCAGGGATTAGATTTCTCTTCCATTTTTTAGACAGTTAAATAGTAAACAGTTATTGAATTCTACCCAGTGCCAAGTATTTTGGTAGGCTTAATGTGGGGAGTACAGAAAGTGAGGGTGGGTATCATAGTCTAGTAGGATCTCTCAGAGCTATTCCTAAATGAACAATAACTTCTGATAATGATGGGTATATAATTGAGGGATGTGTGAAATGCAGTGTCAGCCTGGAGGAAGGAGTAAATAATTCTTCCTGAAGGGATGTTGGAAGCCCTTATGGAGAATGGTCATTTAGTTTTTTTAAGATTTGTTTATTTATTAGCACATGAGTGGGGGGAGGGGCAGAGGGAGAGGGAGCCCAGTGTGGGCTGATCCCAGGATTCTGAGATCACAACCTGAGCCAAAGTCAGACACTTAACCGACTGAACACCCGGGCACCCCAAGAGTGGTCATTTAGTTGGATCTTGAAGAACTTTCATAGTTTGGCAGGGAGAGTGAAGGGAAGGGAAAAGTCATGAAGATAGAATATGACGCGCTGGAACTGCGAACGATTAGCTGTGGCTGGGAGGGCCAGATGCTGGTTTCTAAGCAGTAGAAATGAGTCTGGAGAAGCTGTTAAAGGCCAGATTGCAAAAGATCACAAATGCCATGTAAGAAGTCTACTGATGGGGAGTCACTCAGGATGTAGTCAGGGAGCATAATAAAATTTTTTTTGTTTTAAGATTTTATTTATTTATTTGACAGAGAGACACATAGCAAGAGAGGGAACACAGGCAGAGGCAGTAGGAGAGGGAGAAGCAAGCTTCCCGCAGGCAGGGAGCCCAACACAGGGCTTGATCCCGGGACCCTGGGATCATGACCTGAGCTGAAGGCAGACATTTAATGACTGAGTCACCCAGGTGTCCTGATATTTGTTTTCCTAAAAAGAAAAGGCCATGAGTGTCAAGGTACTGGGGCGCCTGGGTGACTCAGTTGGTTAAGCAACTGCCTTCAGCTCAGGTCATGATCCTGGAGACGTGGGATCGAGTCCCACATCAGGTCCCTGCTCGTGGGGAAGCCTGCTTCTCCCTCTCACTCCCCCTGCTTGTGTTCCCTCTCTGGCTGTGTTTCTGTCTGTCCAATAAATAAAATCTTTAAAAAAGAAATGTCAAGGTAGATGATGGTTTGGGTGTAAGGGTTAAGCTGGGTCTCTAGGAAAAAGTTGCATTATTGCAGAAAGTCAGATGAGAGGAAAGTAAAAGTCTAAATTGGCAGTAGAAATGGAGAGAAGGAAATGTACTTAAGAAATAGTCGGTTTGGGGGCACCTGGGTGGCTGAGTTGGTTAAGCAACTGCCTTTGGCTCAGGTCATGATCCCGGAGACCGGGGATCGAGTCCCACATTGGGCTCCCTGCTCGGCAGGAAGCCTGCTTCTCCCTCTCTCACTCCCCCTGCTTGTGTTCCCTCTCTGGCTGCATTTCTCTCTGTCAAATAAATAAAATCTTAAAAAAAGAAAAGAAAATAGTCGGTTTTAGGGTGCCTGGCTGGCTTAGTCGATGGAACATGTGACTCTTGATCTCAGGGTTATGAGTTCAAGCCCATGTTGGGTGTTGTAGAGATTACTTAAAAATAAAATCTTTAAGGGGCAGCTGGGTGGCTCAGGTTTAGGCCTCTGCCTTCAGCTCAGGTCATGGTCTCAGGGTCCTGGGATCGAGCCCCACATCAGGCTCTCTGCTCAGCAGCGAGCCTGCTTCCACCTCTTCCTCTGCCTGCCTCTCTGCCTATTTGTGATCTCTCTGTCAAATAAATAAATAAAATCTTTAAATAAATAAATAAATAAAATCTTTAAAAAAGAAAACAGTTTTTCTGATGATCTCTTTCTAAGAGTTTATTCCATTATAGAATTCTTATTTGCTCCCTCAGAGTAGATTTATAAAGGGATTGGGTCTAGTCCTCAAAAAAGATTGTCAAATATTTGGAGCTCCTGGCTGGCTTAGTCAGTAGTAGAACATGCAACTCTTGACTTTAGGGTCATGAGTTCAAGCCCCATATTGGATATAGAGCTTACCTTAAAAAATTGAAAAAAAAAAAAAAAAGATTGCCAAATACAATAAGAAACTGACTTATTTGTAAAATGCACTGTATTGCAGGTCAACATATCTCAAGCTGACATGCAAGCCATTGGCAATACCATCACAATGGTAACGCAGGATGGCACCCCCATTACAGTGCCCACCCACGATGCAGTCATCTCCTCAACAGGAACACACTCTGTTGCTATGGTTACGGCCGAGGGCACAGAAGGACAACAGGTAATGCTATTTTCTTTTCATATGAATCAATACACATATCAGTATCATAACCGTTACATAGATATGCAGTGTGATATGGGGGTGTTAAGCACACAAACTTTGGATCAAATCCCAGCTTTACAGCTCATTAGCCACACAACCCTGAGTCTCAGTTTTTCCTCCTCTGTAAAAGAGGAGTGATTGTTGCATCCACACCAAAAGGTTGAGTATGGATTGAATGAGGTAGTGTGTATAAAGTACTTAATATAAAGCCCAGATGGTAGGTACTGTTAATGGTAGGACTTGTTAATGGTAGCCCCCTATTTATTCATTCATTTATTTATTTATTTATTTATTTTGATTTTTTTTTTAATGATCATTTTAATCTTATGATCATCGTCAGATAGGAAAAGTTCACTTGTGAAATTTATTTTATTTAATATTTTGAACATGAAATATATTCACATAGTTCAGAAATCAAAAAACATATACAGGTATGCAGTAAAAAGTCTTCCTCTTAGCCCTGCTTCCGTCAACCTAGTTCTTGTCCCTACAGAGATGATCCATTGTCCTAGTTTCTTGCACAGTCTTCCAGGAATTCATGAAGCTTATATAAATACAAATAGTCACTTCCCCCTTCCTTTTTTTCTTATGGTAGTAAACTATACTGTTCTTCACCTTGTGTGTTTTTTTGTTTATCTTCATTATACATCTAGGAAATATTTCTATTTTATTATACAAACAGCTTCCTCATTTTTAAAAACTATCACGTTTCACCGTATGAATGCCATAATTAAGACTTGTGCTGTTTTGAACGTGTCACCTCGTGCTCATGTGATTTTGCGCATGTGTGCGTTATTCCGCGAGGCATGTCCTAGAGTGCATTTATAATTGTGATAAGTAGCAGCAAGCTTCCCTCCAGGGCCACGCCCATCCACGTCACCACCAGCAGCATCTTTCCCTTTTGTAGAGTCAGCACAGTGGTATCAGACGTTTGCATTTTTGCCAATCTGGTGTATCTCTTTGTAGTTTTGATTTTTCATTTCCCTCAAAATACCTGCTATTCACACATTCTACACTTGTTCTTGTGCTATGCTGAAAGCAGAGTTGAGATTCGCTGCAGCCACCGTACTGTGTTCAGTGAAGGAGTCTGTCAAAATTAGTAGCTCTCATTTTACCAGTAGTAAATTTCACTACAAATTCCGTACCATCACAGTCAAAATTCCAGCAGGCTCTTTTGAAGATATTAAACAATCTCATTTTAAAATTTACACGGAAATGAAAGGACCTGTAATAAAACAACCTAGGGAAAAGAACAAAGTTGAAAGTCTTTACATCTTGAAATACGAACTCAGACTCATAAAGCTTCTGGAAGAAAAGAGATTATTTTTGTAACCCTAGGGTAAAGGTTTCTTAGGATAAAAAAATGCACTACTAATAAAAGAAAAAAAAATGGTAAATTGGACTTCATCAAAATTAATTCTGCTCACCAAAAGACCCCCTTAAGAAAAAGATTAGATAAGCCTCAGATTGGGAAAAATATATTCACACTATATATATCTGACACTGGATTTATACTGAGAATATATAACAAACTTCTGCAAATCAACAGTAAAAAGATGAATAGCTCATTAAAATGAGCAAAATAAATACAAATTTTTTATAATTTTATTCTATTTTATTTAAAGATTTTATTTATTTGACACAGAGAGAAAAAGAGAGAGAGAGCACACACCAGCAGGGGGAATAGCAGGCAGAGGGAGAAGGAGAGGCCAACTCCCCGCAGAGCAGGGAACCCGCCTCGGGGCTCAATTCCAGGACCCTGGGATCATGACCTGAGCCCAAGGCAAATGCCTAATCATCTGAGCCACCTAGGAGCCCCTGTAATTTTTTTTTTAATGAGCAAATCATTTGCTCATTTGAACACACCTCTCACAAAAAAAGATATAAGAATGGCCAATTAAAAAAAAGTGCTTAAATCTGTAGTTATTAAAGAAATGCAGATTAAAATCACAATGAGATACCACCATTTTAGACACAGGAAGATTACTAAAACTGAAAAGACTAAAAACATTTGGTAAAGATGTGAAGCAACTAGAACATTCCGTGTACCCTAGTGGGAGTGTAAAATGATATAACCCCTTTGAAGAACTGTTTGATGGTTTCTAATACCCCATCACCCAGCATTGCCAGTAGAACGCATATTGTATGATTTCACTTACATGGAATCCAAGAACAGACAAAACAAATCCATGGTGATGGAAATCAGAAAATGCTGCTTGCCTGGGGGAAGGAAACTGATGGGATGGAATACGGAGGAACTCTTTTCTATTTTATTTTCTGTGGTGGTTCCACAGATGTATGTAACTGTCAGAACTCAACAGAATATCTAAGATTTGTGCATTTCTATTGTTTGTTAATTATACTGTGTGCAAACACAGAAACAAAAGCAAAAGCCAACCACTAGCTTTCAGGTTGTCTTATGGAGTGGTCCCGGTCATTTCTGTGGCTGGAGGAGCCCTGGATGGGTGCACGGCACAGCCTGGGTAAATGCACCTTATGCCCGTGAGAGGTGCAGGTCTGGGAAGGTAGTAGCCCTAAAGCAAACATTCTTTTGTAGTTTATCTGTAGTCTGGGGAGTAGGAAGAATTTCAGGACAGACAGCTTTGAGGGCTGGAATGAAGCCAGGCAGCTTCTCGCAACTGGGGATTACAGCAGGAGTGGGCATTTCATCTGAGGACCAGATGCCCCCACCGCTCCTGCTGCTGCAGCTGTAGGCCATTGGGAAATGTTGGCTATCCACTTGGGGTGTCCAGACACCACCTGTGAATTAGCTGGAATGCTTAAATTGCCTAGTTGCTTACGTGCAGGAGAAGAAAGCAATTGGTCCTTCACTGTTTTGTTTTGGTTTTTTTTCAAGGTAATTGGATTTCTTAGACTTTTCTAGGTGCCTCTGGAAGCCTAGCTAGCAAGTATAGACAGAAGAGTCTGTGCTCTCCATCTCTTTTAATTTGAGATTGCAAAAGTAATAAATATTCCCAATGTAATAGAATGCAAAGCGAGGAAACAAATCCTCACATATATAGTCAGTTACATTTCAACAATTAAAATTTGTCTAGTGGGAAAGAATGGTCATTTAAACAAATGGTGCTGGAAAAACTATATCCACATGAGGAGTGAAGGTGGACCCTTACCTTATACCATATATAAAAATTAACTCAAAATTTATTAAAGACCTAAATTTAAGAGCTAAAAATAATGCTTAGAAGAAAATATAGATGAAAATCATCATGACCTGGATTAAGGAATTACTTCTTACATATGATACCAAAAGCAGAGGCAATGAAAGAAATAGATAAATATGTTCAAAATTTAAAACTTTGCTCATTAATTAGAATTTAAAGAAAAATTTGAAAAAGGAAAAGAAATATAATACAGTAAAAAATTAAAGACTTTGTGCATCAAAGACCAGGACCAGGAGAATGAAAAGACAGTCTACATAATGAGAGGAAGTGTTTGCAAATATATATCTGATAAGGGATGAATGTTTAGAATAAAGACTTCTTTTTTTCTTTTTAAGATTTTATTTATTTATTTGACAGATTTTATTTGACAGAGAGAAACACAGCTAGAGAGGGGCACAAACAAGGGGAGTGAGAGAGTGAGAAGCAGGCTTCCTGCCAAGCAGGGAGCCCGATGCGGGGCTCGATCCTAGGACTCTGGGATCATGACCTGAGCCCAAGGCAGACACCTAACGACTGAGAGCCACTCAGGCACCCACAGAATAAAGACTTCTTATAACTCAACAACAAAAATTTAGGGAATCCAACTTAAGCAAGAGCAAATGACTTGAACAGACATTTCTCCAACAAGATTTAGAGATGGCCAGTTAGCTGATGAAAAGATGTTCAAGACCATTACTCATTGGAAAAATACAGATCAAAACCACACTGACTTACCACTTCGCCCCCATTAGGTTGGGCTATTATCCAAAAGTCAAACAGTAACAAGAGTTGCTGAGGATGCAGAAAAATTGGAACTCTGGAGCATTGCTCATGGGAATGTAAAATGGTGCAAGTACTGTGGAAAATAGTATAGCAGTTCCTCAAAAAGTTACAGGCACCTGAATGGCTCGATTGAGTGTCTGACTCTTGGTTTTGGCTGAGGTCATGATCTGAGGGTTGTAAGATGGAGCTCCATGTTGGGCTCTGTGCTAAGCATGGATGGAGTCTGCTTGGAATTCTCTGTCTCCCTCTGCCCCTAGCCCTACTCACACTTACTTTCTCTCTCTCTCTCTCTCTCTCTCTCTCTCTCAAATAAATAAAATCTTAAAAAAAAAAAAAAAGTTGAGGGGCGCCTGGGTGGCTCAGTTGGTTAAGCGACTGCCTTCGGCTCAGGTCATGGTCCCGGAGACCCAGGATCGAGTCCCACATCGGGCTGCCTGCTCGGCGGGAAGCCTGCTTCTCCCTCTCTCTCTCCCCCTGCTTGTGTTCCCTCTCTGGCTGTGTTTCTCCTCTGTCAAATAAATAAAATCTTTAAAAAAAAAAAAAAAAAGTTGAACATAGTGGGGCACCTGGTTGGCTCATTTTGATTTTGGGCTCATGAGTTCAAGCCCCATATTGGGCATAGAGCCTACTTAATGAACATAGAATTACATATGATCCTATAATTCCACTTGTAGTGATATATCCAAAAGAATTAAAAATAGAGACTCAGGGGCGCCTGGGTGGCTTAGTGGTTGGGCCTCTGCGTTCAGCTCAGGTCATGATGCTGGAGTCCTGGGATTAAGCCCCGCACTGGGCTGCCTGCTTGGCGGGAAGCTTGCTTCTCCCTCCCCCCCACCCCCCCGCCGCTGCTTGTGTTCCCTCTCTGGCTGTGTTTCTCTCTGTCAAATAAATAAAATCTTAAAAAAAAAATAGAGACTCAAACCAATAATCTGCTTATAATCAGGGCACCTGACAGGTTCAGTCAGTGGAGCATGTGACTCTTGATCTCAAGGTTGGGAGTTCGAGCCCCACATAGAATATAGAGATTACTTAAAAATAACATCTTTTTTAAAAATCCACTATACTCTTTTGATGTTAAAATAACTATTCTCAACACTCAGGACTACTTACTTTCTGTATATATGTGTGTGCATGTGTGTATACAAAGTTAGGATTATAATTTTGTGCTTGTCATCCATCTAACACTATACTCTGAGTGCTTTCTCATACCAAATTAAATGGTCTTATAAAAGCATTTTTATCATTTGTAAAGTACTTCATCAAATGGACCTTATTAACTCATTGCGCATGCATGAATTGTTGTACAAGCCTTTGGTTGCCTTGATGGGAATAAAGTTTAGACATGGAATCATTGCATTGTTGGTAGAAAGTATCTGAAGCTGTCTGCCACATGCTGGCAGATTGTTTTCCAAAAAGTCTGAACAATTACACCATGGGTCTAAAAGTTTTCTTGTTCTGTACTCTTCTTGCTAGTATTGAGGATTTTTTTTTATATTTGCATAATTCACAAGCGAAAGTTGAGTTCTGTTTTTATTGTCACTTGTCTGACCACTAGCAAGGTTTTTCGTTTCAGCCCACAATCTCTTTTTCTTAACTGAGGTAAACTTTACCTGCAATGAAACATACCAATCTGAAACTTGTAATTCAGTGAGTTGTTAAACACGTACACCCATATAACCAGCCCAAGCAAGATACAGAACATTTCCGTCACTCCAGAAGGTTCCTTTGTGACCCCCTCCAGTCAATTCCCAAGCCCTTTTAGTTTCCCTACTTAAATGGAAATCTAATTTTTAAATGCAACAGGTAAACAATAGAAAATGGTATATTAACTACCACTTATCCCAACTCAGGAATACATAGACCTTTGAGATATGAGTTAGTCCACATGTGTAACTTTGCAAGCAGTCACTTAGGTGATAGCCTAGTCCCGTCTCCCCTTGTTAATGGAGCCTGGTGTACAGAAACCCTTATCCAGGGACCTTTAAACTGTTGGGTCATTGGTTCGCTGAGTCCCTTCTTTCTGATCCTCAGCTTCTTCAAGTAAAAAAGAAGAATCCAGGGGCTCCTGGGTGGCTCAGCTGGTTGAGCATCTGACTCTTGATTTCAGCTCAGGTCATGATCTCCGGGTCTCAGGACCAAGCCCTGTGTGGAGCTCCGTGCTCAGTCTGCGAGAGATGCTCTCTCTCCTACTCCCTTTGCCCCTCCCCCTGCTCTGCTGTTTCTCTATATAAAATAAACAAATAAATCTTAATAAAAAAAAACACGAAGAGTCCAGAATAGACAATATGTAGGTTCTCTTCCAGCTCTAGGCTTCTACAAGTCTGTGGCCAGAAGGGAGTTTCTCCTTTCAGACTTTCAGATCCAAAGACAGTCCCTCGCATGAAGTGGAGTTTAATTGTACTTAATCATAGCTTCCCTTCTGTGTGCTCTTTGTTTAAGGTTGCAATTGTGGCTCAGGACTTGGCAGCATTCCATACTGCCTCAGCAGAAATGGGGCACCAACAGCACAGCCATCACTTAGTCACCACAGAAACCAGGCCTCTGACCTTAGTGGCCACGTCCAATGGCACCCAGATTGCAGTTCAGGTGAGTATGGTGACCGCCGGCCTCCTTCATAGCTCTCGGCCTCAGATGCTCTCCTTTATTCACAACCTTCACAGCCAGCAGGGCACACAATAATCTATGGCTCTTAGCTCCTTGAAGAAAACAGCTGTTTGTGGTGGACTCAAAGAGACCAGCACTTTGTTCTCTATTATCTTTGCATGTTTTAGGGGAATTTATAGCAAGAAAAGGAAAAGCTCTGGTAAACATCCCAGCATGCCCCCAGCCTAGCCATCTTTACTTTCAAAATAAGTCTCATTAGGCAGGATTCTATAAAGCCCTTACGAGCTCCTCCTTGCACATGAACCTAGTGCAAACAGAGACCCTAAGTCAGTCCCCTGAGAATCCCTGCACAGCTGTATTTTATGTTGGGGGAACATCAGAAGACAGAAAAAACTATTCTCGGGGAAGTCACTGGATTGAAGCAGAGAGTCTACAATGCTAGGTGCAGATTATCTTTCCTTGGGAAGAGTGGTTTTTCATGTATTTACTTGGAAAAGAGAACACATTCAGGAAAATGCCAACCATTGGTTTTACTTTTGTTATGGGCACGGGAGCTGTCTCAGTGCCTCCACTGGAAAAGATGAGCATCTTCTGTCTGTTGCACAAGTGAAAGTTTATCCAAATTCTACAGGAAGAAATTACATTATTCTCTTGCATGGATTTTTTTTTTTTTAATGCACTTAATGATTGGATCAGCAGTAGTATCTTAAATCCAGCTGTCAGAATTACAGACAGAAATTTTACTTCTGGGTGCACTTGGATGTCTCAGTCGATTAGTGTCTGCCTTTGGCTCAGGTCATGATCCCAGATCCAGCACCGCACCCATCTCCCTCTCTTTCTGTGTGCAGCTCCCCCTGCTTGTGCTGTCTCTTTCTCTCTCTCTGAAATAAATAAAACTCTTAAAAATTTTTTTTTACTTCTGGCATATACTATTTCTTTGGTATTATCTCAACTATGCCCTTATGTTTGTTCCTGTTTCAGCTGGGAGAACAGCCATCTCTGGAAGAAGCCATCAGAATAGCATCTAGGATCCAACAAGGGGAAACGCCAGGGTTGGATGATTAGTCCTGAAACAGTGCGGCACTACATCAGGAGGAGCCTTTCATCTTCAGGCAGCAGACATCCGTGAGCCCGGGCCTAGGAAAATTAGAATTTTTCCATTCCTGACATACTGTACACATTTTTATGCAAGAGTGGAGAACATTTTATTCTTGACACTTTTGTGTATATAACTCTTGGAATAGATTCCCAAACTGATTGATTGTGTACAAGGATGTATGAATTAAGGCAATATGGTAAATTTTCACGTTACTCTTTTATCAGTTTGCAAACTCCTAGAGTCTACATGCAAGATGGAGTCTTATGATGGATTTTTAACTTACTGTGAAAAAATAAAATAAGATAAAATAAAATAAAATAAAATAAAGGCTGTATCTAAAACGTCAAAGGTTCTGTACTTCAAACAATCAATTCCAAAAGCCATCATGGATAATAAAGGATGTAAAGCCTTCAGATATTTCCCCAAGTTAATAGAGTGTCTGCAGTTTTTGTTCTACTGTATACTTATATGTTTTTATTTGCACCTCACGGTTTGAAGACTATTCATTATAGTTTTCCATCCCTGTTAAAATACCACCTCTTCAACGTGAAATGCTAATTATATTGAATTGGATCCATTACATCGGATTATGTATAAAATGACAAAGTTTGGTTATTTAAAATTAAAAAGTTAAATCCAGTGCTTTGTTTTTTGTTAAGGATTTTACTTAGCGTTCAATTTCTTGTTATCGTTTTTTAAAAATAATGAACTATCAAAGTTTGACCACAGGCTGGAGCCCGGGATAACAGTGCTGTAATTGAAAATGGCTTTACTCTGAAAATTAGGTCGGTGGGTCGGTGTAAATTATTTATTTTTGCTTATGTACTTTTGTTTTAAAGCTTATTTACCCTAAAGTTTATTATTAATTTTGAATACAGCGATTTTTAAAATGTTACCTTACCTTTGTTTTATTAAATTGGTATGGGGGGTGGGGGGAAATGTTGCAGAAAACACTACCGATGGCATCAGTTATAATCCAACACATATATCGGGAGTATATTGTTTATCAAGCACAAAATAAGTATTTTTTCGTACTTTTTCATGTACTTAAAGCAATTTTGTGAGCTATAGGGATTTTTTTTTTAAACATTTTATTTATTTATTTGACAGAGAGAGAGATCACAGGTAGGCAGAGAGGCAGCCAGAGAGAGAGGGAAGCAAACTCCCTGCTGAGCAGAGAGCCGGATGTGGGCCTCCATCCCAGGACCCTGAGATCATGATCCAAGCCGAAGGCAGAGGCTTAACCCTCTGAGCCACCCAGGCGCCCCTATAGGGGATTTATTATCCCCCTTGGTACAAGGGGAAACAGTTTCCAAAGAAGTTAAATGTCTCACCGGGGCCTCTGGCCCTGCAGAGGCAGGGCAAAGACAGGGCAAGACCCAGACTTTGTGACCTCAGGTCTCCGAGCTTTCACCACACCGCAACTGAGCCTTCCCGGGTAAGAGTTTGCGGCAGAGGTGACCCAGGTGTGCGCTGGTGTTTTCTGATTGCCTAAGGACCTGACACCTGAAAAACCATGTCTAATGTCAGAAATTCAGCTTAGGGTCCCCTAAGGTCCAAAAACACCCCCAAAAAACTAAAAGGTAGGGGAGGGAGGGAAGGTTTCCCTTGCAGGAACCACTCCCTCACTGTGGTTCAGTGTGATTTGTTTGCCAGAGATCTAAAACGGGACTCTCCTGTTTCATTCCAAGCTTAACAGTAAAACAGGGAAAACTGTTGTAGTTTTTTTCAATATAAATGTTATCTTTGATCAGGTTTCTTTGAAGTTTTGTTAAAAAGGGTCATGACTTAGTCATCCGAAATGGGGGTTGGGCAGGAGACTGGTTGCTTTCTCTTCAAAGCTCCTCACAGATAGTTAACATTAGAAAAGGTCTTAGTCGCACACAGATCCAGTCTTCACTCTTGACTGAGATATTTAAACGCACACACAACTCCCAGCTGAGGCTCAGAAAGGGGCTAGCATGGGAAGATGGGGGAAGAAGAGGATCTGCAAAATCTCAGGGTGGTGCTCCAGGCTTCTGTCCACTGCCGGGAGCTCCTCTGCCGGGCCCACCCATGTCTGCCGTGCTGCCCAGGACCAAACCCAGGCTGGCGGCCTCCCCCTCCCCTGTCAGCTGCCTTTGCTCAGATCCCAGGCTCTCTCCCTCCCCCTGCACCCCCTCCTGTGCCAGCTGGACTGGACAGGGCTGAACAAGACTCCACTGGCAGGCCTGATTATCCCTCAGCTCAAAAGAAAATGCCTTCCTACCGGCACCAGAAAAGAGGGCAGAGGGATGCTGCCCGTGTGTCCTCTGCCTGCCTGGAAACAGGACCTCAGGCGCCTAAGGAAGGGGCACCTTTCCCTCATGGGAAGACTGCTGTTGATGTGCAGAGAGTTGCTAGTAAAGGCAGAGCGCGGTTTCCTCCCAGTGCAGGGAGCAGAGAGGAGTCCCTGAACAGACACCGGGTGAAACAAGAGCACACTTCACCGGGACGCCTGGCTGGCCCAGTCAGTTAAGCGTCTGCCTTAGGCTCAGGTCATGATTCCAGGGTCCTAGAATCGAGTCCCACATCGGGCTCCCCACTCAGCGGGGAGCCTGCTTCTCCCTCTGTCTGCTCCTCCCCCTCCTTGTGCTCACTGGCTCTTTCTCTCTGACAAAAAAATAAAATCTTTAAAAAAGAAAGAAAAGAAAAGTACACTTTACCAATGGAGCCGCTTGGAGCATAACTCTGCAGCGTGATCCAGAGAGGGCTGAAGGCGAAACTTGGTCCAAGAAGAACCCCTACCCTCCCAGATACAACTTGAGGGCCACGACAAAGAGAAAGGATATTGCCTACAGTTTGCAGTCATAAGAATTTAGGGAATAGAGTAAGAGAAGGCCTTGGCTTCCTCAACTCTCCAAAGGCAGCAGCTGCCCAGAGGGCCAGATGGAGCCCTGTGGCCCCACGCCCCCAGGCCAGCAGGGACAAACCGGCTTTGGAGGGTGTCCCATGCCGCCCATCATGCATGGCAGCCCTGGGACTACGCAAGTAACTCGGGAAACCACACACTCCGCACTGAAATGGACTGAATTCTAGGAACTTACAGTCCAGTATTTCCTATTTCAGGTAACACTGTAGACTAGTCAACAATTGGCAGATCCCAACAGTGAGTAGGGACTGAGAGGGCAAAAGAGACAGGGCACAGCTGAAGTCTTGGCAAGTGAGGAAAGGGAGCCCAGCCCCCTCTGCTGTAAGCCCTCTCTACACTTCGATGTCCTTAAGGATGAGGAGATCTTACAAAGAAGACTCCAGCCAAATCCCCTCTTTCTTTGGCCTGGGGAACGTGGTTGGCTCATGGACGTGTGGCCAGGGTAGATGAGCAAGACCTTGCTCTTGGGACTTAATGCACTGTGGTTGCAAGTCTTGGAATTCTTAATAGTTTTACCTTGGACTTTGTGATCTGTGAGGTGTCACGGAGCAAGAGGACACAGTGCCAACCCCCACAGCCTCCCTGCATGCGTTCTCTGTCAGTCCCCTACCTAACCTCCCGTTCTCTCCCTACCCTGCACCTGCCTCTGTGCCCTCTTGCTTTTGGCAGGTCAGTGTCAGGGGAATGTACCCCGCAGAGTCCGGTGCTCATCCCCAGCTGGCAGCACCAAAGAGCTTGAGGTGGGCAGCAGACCACAGCCAAGAAGCTCACCTCTGTCCTGAGTTTTTTCTGAATTTTGACCATACCTGGGAATAGTGGGCTGGAGGGGTAGACCCACGGGAAGGGGGACCTGGCAGGTATCAGGCCCAAGATGTACCCTCCAGAGGCACCTATGAAGTCCCATGCCCTGGCGGACTCTCTAAAGACTTTGTGCCCTTGAGATCCTTGCTTCCTCCGCCTTCCATCTTTCCTAAGCCTGGCTTGAGTTTGTCTCTTCCGGCCACAGTGAGGTACCCTCTGGGAGCCATGAAATTCGAATTGTATAATTTGAGTGATTTCAAATACAAGTTAAATACTATGATATTTTCACTTAAAACTAGCATTGCTCTTGGGACACCTGGATGGCTCAATCGGTTAAGCATCAGCTTTCAGCTTGGGTCATGATCCCAGGGCCCGGGGCTCTAGGTCAGCATGGGGCTCCTTGCTCATCAGGGAGTCTGATGCTCCCTCTCTCTCTGCCTGACTCTCTGCCTGCTTGTGGTCTCTCCCTCCCTCTCTCTCTCTCTGTCAAATACAAAAATAAAATCTTAAAAAAAAAACTAGCATCGCACAATATAAAGTTGAAGGGTAAAATTCATGCTAAAATTTTGAGATTAAGGGCGCCTGGATGGCTCAGTGGGTTAAAACCTCTGCCTTCAGCTCAGGTCATGATCTCAGGGTCCTGGGATCAAGGCCCACGTCAGGCTCTCTGCTCAGCGGGGAGCCTGTTTCCTCTGCTCTTTCTGCCTACTTGTGATCTCTCTCTCTGTCAAATAAATAAATAAAATCTTTTAAAAATTTTGAGGTTAACTTTTCTTTACTTAGGACAATATTAGATAGCAAATAAAAAACCACTTTACCGGGACGCCTGGGTGGCTCAGTCAGTTAAGTGTCTGCCTTCGGCTCAGGTCATGATTCCAGAGTCCTGGGATCGAGTTGACCAAGACACGTCAAAAGAAAGACCTTGAAAGAAGGAAAAAACTCATGTATTCCTATGTGTGTATGTGGGGTGAAGGGTTTTAAAACATATATAATGTACAATTTACCATTTTAACCATTTAGTACCATTCAGTATCATTAAGCACCTTCAAAGCATTGTGCAAACATTCCCACCATCCAACTCCAGAATTTTTTCATCTTCCCAAACTGAAACTCTACTCACTAAATGGTACCTCCCATCCTCCATCCTCCCAGGCCCTGGCAACGATCCTTCTTGCACTTTCTATGAATTTGACTGCTCTCAGGACCTCATATAAGTGAAATCATTAGTTGTCGTTTTTTTTTTTTTTTTTTTTTTAAGATTTTACTTATTTTTGTGAGAGAGAGAGCACTCAAGCACGAGTCCAGGGCAGGGGGATGGGTGGCCAGAGGGAGAAACAGACTCGCTGGTGAGCAGGGAGCCCAATGTGGGACTGGATCTCAGGAACCTGAGATCATGATCTTAGCTGAAGGCAGACGCTTAACCCACTGAGCCACCCAGGTGCCCACTATTTGTCCTTAAGTGTCTGGCTTTATATGTACCTTTAACAGAAATTTTTTCCTATTCTGTGACCAAGAGGCTCACATTTTCCTTTTGCACCGAATCCCACAGATTCTGTAGCCTGCCTGGCTAAGGAAAGCACTTCTCTAGGCCCTTCTCTTTTCACTGTCACAAAAAAGGTATGACTTATGTTTTGGAAATATATTATGTGCTTCTCCTTTTAGAGCACAGGCTTCTTTTTTTTTTTTTTTTAAAAAGATTTATTTGACAGAGAGAAACACAGCCAGAGAGGGTAACAAGCAGGGGGAGTGAGAGAGGGAGAAGCAGGCTTCCTGCCGAGCAGGGAGCCTGATGTGGACTCGATGTGGGACTCGATTCCGGGTCTCCGGGATCATGACCTGAGCCGAAGGCAGTCGCTTTAACCAACTGAGCCACCCAGGCGCCCCGCTAGAGCACAGGCTTCTTAGCATAACTGGGAACTGCAGCTTCCCCGTCACTCCTGGAGGCCTTGCAGAGCAGCGGGTGCCTGCTAGCTGTACCCCAGTTCTAAACTCACCTGGCTTGAGAGGCACAGAGAATCCTCCAGTCCCCACGCACTGGTTTCATTTTGCGTTCCAAGCACGTCTAAAATTGAAGGGCAGAAGGTCACACTGAGAACACAGAACGCTCAAGATCTGGGACAACTGTGTAAATAATTAAAATGAAAATTACCCAGGAAAATCTTTTTCTTGTTATTTTTCTGCATTCACGTGAAAGAGGATGAGATTCCTGCTCTAATATCAATCCTAAACGTCTCCCTGGTTTGCCTTGCCTCCACCGGGTTTCACTGGGCTCACTGGAGGCATCCACAAGGCTCTCCACAAGACAACATCTTGGCTCATCTCTCCCAAAGCCCCAAGGGTTGTGGAAAACAGCTTTAATCTCGGTTACAAGCTGCATCCCAGTGGCCTCCAGACAAACTCTGCAATTTCTATGGAAAAAGCAAAGACATGAAATCTCGGCTGCCGCAAGGGGGTTGTCTCATCTTTCTCAGTGGGAAAGTTTCTTTCCAAGCCAGCAACCGGCTTTTGAGCCTATGAGGGCTCTGGGAGCAGCTCTTACCCCTCACCAGATCTTTTACCCAGATAGTCGATCAGGCAAGGAGCTTCTCTGCGGTCCTGGCGCTTTTCTTTTTCTTTCTTTCTTTCTTTCTTTCTTTCTTTCTTTCTTTCTTTCTTTCTTTCTTTCTTTCTTTCTTTCTTTCTTTCTTTCTTCCTTCCTTCCTTCCTTCCTTCCTTCCTTCCTTTCTTTCCTTCCTTCTTTCTTTCTTTCTTTCTTTCTTTCTTTCTTTCTTTCTTTCTTTCTTTCTTTCTTTTTCTTCTCTCTTTCCTTCCTTCCTTCCTTCCTTCCTTCCTTCCTTCCTTCCTTCCTTCCTTCCTTTCTTTCTTTCTTTTTTTTTTTTAAAGATTTTATTTATTTGACAGAGAGAAACACAGCCAGAGAGGGAGCCCAAGCAGGGGGAGTGAGAGAGGGAGAAGCAGGCTTCCTGCCGAGCAGGGAGCCCGATATGGGACTCGATCCTTGGTCTCCAATATCATAACCTGAGCCGAAGGCAGTCACTTAACCAACTGAGCCACCCAGGTGCCCCAGTCCTGGGGCTTTTCTAACACCCTGAAATTGCTTAATGTTCCTTTCAACAGAGAATCAGGAACAGTAGAAAACTGGACCATTTTTTTCCTGCAAAAGAGATGTTAGCTATAGCAAAGCTCCTGAAACTCCAGTCAGAAGGAAGGAACTTGTTAATGAATGAAAGGCTCCTCAGTAAGCCTTAGGGTCAGTCACCAGCAGGAGGTGCTATGTAGGTTCAGAGAGCAATCCACCACCATAAGGAGCTTCCTTCATCACCTCCTTCTGGAACAAATCAACCAGCCTGGTGACAATCAGCTAAATGCAGGGTATCTGCCCAAAGACAGTGTGTTAGTAAATATAGGGAGGCCAACGGATCTCTGTGTACTTCTCTCAGGGCAGTCTGTAGCCATTGTAACTTAGCTACTGATTATCATGACCAGCCACCTTCTGGAAGGAGTGAGGCTTGCCTGTTGTGACTACTTATTTTGGGGGCACCTGGCAGGCTCAGTCAGAAGAGCTTATGACTGTTGATCTCAAGGTTGTGAGTTCGAGCCCCATGTTGGGTGTAGAGACTACTTAAAAATAAACTTAAAAAAAAAGATTACTCATTTTTGGTGAAAAGAGTGAAAGCAAGCAGCTCACTGGCAAAGCATTCAAGATCTCCTCCCTCTCACCCTCTAAATTCACAGGGGCCTTGAATGAAAAAGAGAATTACTACTCTTTAAAAGAGAGGAGAGGGGTGCCTGGGTGGCTCAGTTGGTTAAGCGACTGCCTTCGGCTCAGGTTATGATCTTGGAGACCAAGGATCGAGTCCCATATCGGGCTCCCTGCTCGGCGGGGAGCCTGCTTCTCCCTCTCTCACTCCCCCTACTTGTGTTCCCTCTCTCGCCGTGTTTCTCTCTGTCAAATAAATAAATCAAATCTTTAAAAAAAAAAAAAGAGAGGAGAAATACTATATGAGGTTTGAAATATTCTCCTAAATCATCATCACCATTCCAAATACTCTCCAGTGCTGTAAAACAAAAGATCATGACCCCAGTAAAAGTTAAAATGAATTACTGAGAAGGAAAAACAAAGTTAAATTAAATGGTTAAAAGATAAATTGCAGTCATAGGGAAACTTTTTGGACTGACAGAAACTTTTCACAACTGGATTGTGGTGAGGGTCACGTAACTATAAAGTCACTAAAAATCACTGAATTGTATACTTTCAGCAGGTGAATGTTATAGTATGCAAATTTATTTCAATGAAACTGTTAAAAAAAACTTTTTAAAAAAATTATGGTTCACTGGGTGGCTCAGTCGTTGGGTATCTGCCTTCGGCTCAGGTCATGATCCCAGAGTCCAGAATCAAGCCCCCATCGGGCTCCCTGCCCGGCGGGAAGCCTGCTTCTCCCTCTCTCACTCCCCCTGCTTGTGTTCCCCCTTCTCACTGTGTTTCTCTCTGTCAAATAAATAAATAAAATCTTTAAAAAAAATTATGGTTCATCTAGACAATGGAATACTATGCCAGCTTTAAAAAGAATGGGGGGCACCTGGCTAGCTCAGATGGTAGAATGCATGGCTCTTGATCTTGGGGTCATGAGTTCGAGCCCCATATGGGTGTAGAGATTACTAAAAAAAGAATAACAAACTTTTTAAAAAAATAAAAAGAATGAGCGGACTAGTCCTATACGTAGTAACATGAAGCAACATCAAGAAACAGTAAATGAAAAAGCAAGGGGCAGAACAGTATGCATAATATGCTACAAGTTCTTATACAAATATTTAAAAGATCACATATATTTGCACAGACCATTTCTGAAAGGATAAACAAGGAAACAATAATGTCGGTTGCCTCTGAGGAACAGGCTAGAAGCTGAGGATGAAAGGGAGGCTCACCTTTGACCATAAGCCTTTTTGTGCCTTTTGAATTTTGTATTGTGAGCTTTTTATTATCTAAAAATAAATAAAATTGTTTGCTTTCAAGAAAGAATCTCAGTGATAGGCCTTCCACCTCTACCTGTCACACTTTGTTTGAAAGACTGTTTATGTTTGGTCACCAAATTTGAGCTATAGGCCTTCATTAAATGTCAGGTTGGCTGGTTGATTATAGTAAAATAGTTTGGATTTAGCCTTCAGCATTAGGTTGGAAACGTAAAAGTGTGACTGGCTTTTAGCAAAACATTTTTTCTTTAAGATTTATTTATTTGAGAGAACGGGAGAGGGGAGGGGGAGAGGGGGAAGGAGACTGAGTCTTTTTTTTTTTAATATTTTATTTATTTATTTGACAGACAGAGAGATCACAAGTAGGCAGAGAGGCAGGCAGAGAGAGAGGAGGAAGCAGGATCCCTGCTGAGCAGAGAGCCCCATGTGGGGCTCGATCCCAGGACCCTGAGATCATGACCCGAGCCGAAGGCAGTCGCCCAACCAACTGAGCCACCCAGGCGCCCCGAGACTGAGTCTTAAGCAGAATCCCTGCCCAGTGTCCAACTGAGAGCTCCATCTCACAGCCCTGAGCTGTAACCAAGAGGGGATACTTAACTGCCTGGGCCACCTAGGCGCCCCCAGCGATACATCTTTTAAGGACCAGTGTACTCATCCCTGAGTAGCCAGCCATTCTCGATGTCAGGACTGTAGCCAGTTGCCCCCATATATATAGAAAGGGCCCACTGGTCACTGCTCCAGGACAGCCTGAGGGAACGGACATGCATGGGATGTTGCTGTTTGGATCCACGAGAGAAGCCCTGTGCTTCCCTTGACCTGACAAAGAAGGACCCAGTTTCTTTCCAGTTTCCTTGGCAACTCACAGGCTGACAGCCCCATCTCAGTCCGTTTGCCTATAATTTGTGAGTGCTACTACTCTGGCAAAGCTTAAAAAGAACCTCTGCCTGCAGAGGGTAAAAAGCTGCTGCCTTTAACTTTGGCTACCTTCTTTCTTCCTCATTGTTTATCAGAAGAACATGAGAAAGGAATAAAGCTCACGTGTTTCTTACTTATACTATATATATATATATATATATATATATATATTTTTTTTTTTTTTTAAGATTATCTATCTATTTGACAGAGAGAGAGATCACAAGTAGGCAGAGAGAGAGAGGAGGAAGCAGGCTCCCTGCTGAGCAAAGAGCCCGATGCGGGCCTCGATCCCAGGACCCTGAGATCATGATCTGAGCCGAAGGCGAGGCTTTAACCCACTGAGCCACCCAGGCGCCCACTTATATTTTTAAAATTAATTAACTAATTTACTGTGTGAGAGAGAGAGAGAGTAGGCACAGGGAGAGGAACCTAGGAGAGAATCTCAAGCAGACTGAGTGTGGATGGGGGATCTCAATCCCAGGACCCTGAGATCCTGCCCTGAGCTGAAATCAAGAGTCAGATGTTTAACTGACTGAGCCAGCCAAGAGCCCCTCTTACTCACAGAGTATGTTCTGTGAGTAAGGACTCACTCATTCGGAGGAAAAATAGACTGAAACTAGGCAGTTGGTCCTTAGTCAGCCTAATGTATTCAAATTAGGAAAATTTTCAAGTTCTCTTTAACAACCTGTCAATCAGCGACAAACCAAAACTGAATTGTAGATTTGTTTTAACCACGTAGCAATGAGAATGTATGGACTTCGACTACATGTGAAAGTATGAATGAGCCTCACAAGTATAATGCTGAGCAGCAGGAGCTGGACACTAAAGAGTGCAGGCAAAGCTATTCTTGCCATCGGAAGTCAGGAGAGCGGACACCCTTGGCTGGGAGGTGGGTTAGGGATGGGCGGAGAGCCCAGAGGCATGCCAGCACGGCCAGCTTCCTGAGTGTGTACATGAGTTTAGAAAGATCCCACAGTGAGGGACACCTGGGTGGCTCAGTCGATTAAGTGGCTGGCTTTTGCTCAGGTTATGATCCCAGAGTCCGGCATCCAGCTCTTTGCTCAGGGGGGAGCTTGCTTCTCCCTCTGCCTGCTGCTCCCACTGCTTGTAGACTCGCTGTCTTTCTTTCTTTCTTTTTCTTTCTTTCTTTCTTTCTTTCTTTCTTTCTTTCTTTCTTTCTTTCTTTCTTTCTTTCTGCGTTTCTCTCTCTCTCTTTCTCTCTGACAAATGAAAAAAATCTTAGAGAAAAAAAGGTGGGGGAGGGGTGCCTGGGTGGCTCAGTCATTAAGCATCTGCCTTCAGCTCAGGTCATGATCCCAGAGACCAGGGATCAAGCCCTGCATCCGGCTCCCTGCTCAGTGGGAAGCCTGCTTCTGCCTCTCTCACTCCCACTGCTTGTGTTCCCTCTCTAGCTGTGTTTCTCTCTGTCAAATAAATAAATCAAATCTTTAAAAAAATATATTAAAAAAAATAAAAAAGATCCCACAGTGGCTTTAATGTTCTGCTATCATGCATCTTACAGGTCTTAATAAATGTGAACATGATACTTCCATTTCTCACTGGGCCCTGTAAATTATGTAGTAGTCCTGGGTATAGTCTAACAGTCTATTTCCTTTTTCTTTTTTTCCCCCAGATTTTATTTATTTACTTGACAGAGAGAGCGCAAGTAAGGGGAGAGGCAGAGGGAGAAGCAGGCTCCCCACTGAGAAGGGGTTTGATCTCGGGATCCTGAGATCATGACCTGAGCCAAAGGCAGACGCTTAACCAACTGAGCCACCCAGATGCCCCGGTAATATTCTGTTTCTTAATCCGGGTGTTGAATTTATGAATATTCACTAAACTGTACACATGTTGGAGTGTTTGCCTTTCTGTATGTGTATTATACGTCAAGACAAAATTTTAAAAACTGAATTATAGACTATTTTAAAAATAACTCAGTGAAACATTATTTACGGAATGTTGCCAAAGTTGTATTCACAAGAAAATGGATGGCCTTAAATACTTTTATCGTTAAATAAGAAAAAAGAAAAGCTCATTAAGAAAGCAGACAACACAGGAAATTAGAAGGGGAAAAAAAAAACCACAGCACAAAGCGAAATGCAGAGAAAGTGAAAGGAGTTAACAAAGACACAAGCAGCATGAACGATTTCAAAATCAGAAAAAGGGCATGACCGATGAATAAATCTAAGATGTAGTTCTTTGGGTTGAAAGGAAGCAAACAACAAAACTGATAGCCACCAGCTAACAAAATAATAAAGAAAAACAAAACAGAAAGGCACAAATTAGGAATGAGAAAGGGTTTACAGATGGGTACAGAAGAAATGATGAGAAATACAAGGGAGAAGATTCAGTCAGCATTTGTCTGAGCCTACCTACACTAATGTGATTTTAAAAATCTGAATGAGGGGCGCCTGGGTGCCTCAGATGGTTAGGTGTCTGCCTTTGGCTCAGGTCATGATCTCCAGGTCCTGGGATTAAGCCCCATGTAGGTCTCCCAGCTCAGCAGGGAGTCTGCGTCTCCCTCTCCCCCTGCTCCTATGTGCTCTCTCTCTGTCGCTGTCTCAAATGAATAAAATCTTTAAAAATATAAAAATAAAAAATAAAATATAAAATCTGAATGAAATGGATAATGGTCAAGAAATGTAAATTACCAACAGGGACTCAAAAAAAGGAGAAAGTCTAAACACAAATAATCATGGGCGCATGCTGTGGAAAGCCATACATCTCAAAAACAAAAAAAAACAAACAAAAAAACCCCCCCAGAACCTAGATATGTTCAAACTTTCAGGAACTCAATCATTCTTACTATTAAAGCTATTCCAAAACATAGAGAAAAAAGTAAATAGCCCAGTATTTCATGAAGTCAAAATCTTATAAAGATTGTACAACAGGAAAACTAGGGACAAGTCCTATTTATAAACACAGATGCAAAATGCCTAAATGAAATATAGGAACATAATTTTACAGGATATTTTGAAAATGACTTGACTAGACACATTTATTTCTTTTAGGAAGTACACAGTGGTAGAAGGAAATCCATTAGTCCAATTCACACTAGAGATAAATAAAAAGAGGAAACAGCAGAATAATTAAGAGAAAAGCTAAAAATTTAATACCATTTAATATTCATTCCTTACAAATATTCTGATAAAAGGAAAAGAATATTTTTTTAAGATTTTATTTATTTATTTGACAAAGAAAGAGACAGTAAGCTGAGGGAGTAGGAGAGGGAGAAGCAGGCTCCCCGCTGAGCAAGGAGTCCCATGTGGGGCTCAATCCCAGGACCCTGGGATCACGACCCAAGCCGAAGGCGGTCGCTTAACCCAAGAATACTTCTTTAACATAACACAGGTAGAAATCCTGTGCTTGTGTACTCACACATGTGTATACATTAATCAACCAGTATTACTTTTTTGGGTATGTATGTATTTAAGGTGAGACTTGAACTCACAGCCTCGTAATCAAGGGTTGCATGCTTGACTGAGACAGCCAGATGCCCTCAGCAGTATTACTCTTTTTATTTATTTATTTATTTATTTTTGATAGAGACACAGCGAGAGAGGGAACACAAGCAGGAGGAGAAGGAGAGAGAGAAACAGGCTTCCTGCCGAGCAGGGAGACAATTAGACAATACAACAAAGTAAGTCATAAATATTGGAAGAAGAATTATTATTAATTATATGATTGTCTACCTAGAAATCCAAAATAATCAACTGAATAATTGCTAGAAACTGTGTAAGGCCACAGAACACTTTTTGAGTATTTTATACTGGCCATTTTTCTGTGCTCTTGTGTTATTTCTAACAATTGGCTGACGAGCATACAGACACACAGTCAGCAGAGTTTGGTGGTGGTAGGTGGGAGTGGGGGGGCACCAAACACTTAAGGCTTCATTCCTTCAGAAACCTTGATGGCCACACAGGTGGACTGGTCAACACTGGCAGGAGTGCGTGTGAGCAACTGCATCCCCCAAACTGAGTTCCTGGCTCGGTTATATTCTGAAGCTGGGAACCACGGATGAAGACTTGTTATTCTGCCCTTAGAAGTGAGCCTCTAATCAATCAGAGGGGGGCTGGAAGCCCTCTTCCTTATCAGCACCTCACCACAGACCGCAGTCAAAACACAAAGTTGCTTGTCTGAGGGGAGAAGGAAGACCAGTCCAGATGGAGTAACCGCGCTAAGAAAACAGAAGCACAGGATCCTTTCTCAAGAGCAAAACGAGAAGGGGATAGGGATGTGGGGAAGCGAGGTGAGAGGAGGAGGGCTCAGACATCAACAACCCGAGAAGAGAGCTCCAAGTACCTCAGATAAGGCAAGGGTATACCTACCTGGCAGGGGAGAGAACATGATCATGAAGGTGGTTTTCCCAGGGAAAGGCTTATCTATTGCACCCCTGTGATTCCCCCAGATGTGGGAAACTCCACTGCATAATTTGTGGTCATGGAGGACTGCGTTCATGCTCTCCCCTGATTGAAAAAAAAAAAAAAAAAAGCAATGGTATGGGTCTTCAGTATTGTGTTATAAGCCTGTCTGCCCCATCCTGCTTTTAGAGGCTGCAGTGAGGCCTTCCTTACTCTTTAATTAGGCTCTCTCTTTAGGTGGCACCTCGGCACTTTGACCTGTTCTCATTCAGCCCATACAACAACTCTTAACAGGTTGTTTATTTGTTTTTTGACACTTTTGTGTACTTTCCTAGATGTCTTCCCTGAGATAAATATATTCGCTCAGGATACTTTCTTAAAAAATGGAATCAGGGACGCCTGGTTGCCTCAGAGGGTTAAGCCTCTGTCTTTGGCGCAGGTCATGATCTCAAGGTCCTAGGATTGAGTCCCACATCGGGCTCTCTGCTCAGCGGGGAGCCTGCTTCCCCTGCCTCTCTGCCTATTTGTGATCTCTCTCTCTGTCAAATAAATAAATAAAATCTTTAAAAAAATTGGAATCATTCTGAAGTTTTTGTAACATTTTTTTCTTTTCTTTTTTTTCATTTTTTTCACCTTATCTTAGATATCTTTTCATTCTGTACATATAGCTCTCTCTTTATTTTGCAGATTGTGGTTGCTGAGTATTTAACAGACATTTGGGTGGCCTGCAGGTTTTGGTATTAGAAACAATGCTTAGAAGATACATCCCCGGGGTGCCTGGGTGGCTCAGTTGGTTAAGCGACTGCTTTTGGCTCAGGTCATGATCCTGGAGACCCGGGATCGAGTCCCACATTGGGATTCCTGCTCGGTGGGAAGCCTGCTTCTCCCTCTCTCAGTCCCTCTGCTTGTGTTCCCTCTCTAGCTCTGTTTCTCTCTGTCAAATAAATAAATAAAATCTTTTATAAAAAAAAAAAGAAGAAGAAGAAGATACATCCCCCAGATGTCATTTGGCTGATTCCTTCACTTCATGCATGTTCCGGCTCAAATGCTGCCTTCTCAGAAAGGCCTTCCTAGATGATATGATATAAAATAGCATTTCTCTCCAACCTCCTACCACTTCTTAATCCCTTATCCTCCTATTTGATAGTATTTATCACTATTTTTATCACTATTGCTATTTTTGTACATTTATTTATGTATTGTGTATTTCTACCAGAGGCCTCAAATTTTCATGAAAATAAGGACTTCGTTTTGTTTCACTGCTGTGTGCCCAGAGATGTGCCCAGGGATGTGCCCAGGGATGTGCCCAGGGATGTGCCCAGAGATGTGCCCAGAGATGTGCCCAGGGATGTGCCCAGGGATGTGCCAAGCTCACAGGAGAATCTCCCTAAGTGTTCCCTGAATGAACTAATAGAGCAATAGACATTCTTTTACATATTTTTTGCAAATCTATGTAAACATTTCAGTAGCATTGCTAGGTCAAAGAATATAAATACTAAAATTATAACAGAAACCATCAATCTTTTTTTTTTTAAGATTGATTATTTGAAAGAAAAAGCAGGGAGGGGAAGAGGGAGAGAGAAAATCTCAAGCAGACTCTCCACTGAGTGTGGAGCCCGAGGCAGGGCTCCATCTCACGACCCTGAGCTAAAATCAAGTGTTGGATGCTTAGGGAAGCCTAGGTGGCTCAGTGGTTTACATGTCTGCCTTTGGCTGAGGTCATGATCCCGGAGTCCTGGAATGGAGACCCACAGGGTTCCTGCTCAGCGGGGAGCCGGCTTCTCCCTTCCCTTCCCCCTCGCTCTTCCCTTCCTCTTGTTACCCTCTCCCCAGCCCCCTCTCTGTCCCTCTCATCTTGCTAATGCACCTGCTCGCTCTTTCTATCATAAATAAAATCTTAAAAAAAAAGAATTGGATGCTTAACTATCTGAGCCAGTCAGGCACCCCCAACACAATCTTTTAAAAATGGTGCCGGGCACCTGGGTGGCTGAGTGGGTTAAAGCCTCTGCCTTCTGCTCAGGTCATGCTCTCACGGTACTGGGATGGAGGGCTGCATCAGGCTCTCTGCTCAGCAGGAAGTCTGCTTCCCCCTCTCTGCCTGCCTCTCTACCTACTTGTGATCTCTCTCTATCAAATAAATAAATAAAATCTTTTAAAAAAATAAAATAAAATAAAAATGGTGCCAATTTACACCCTCCCATAGTAGACAAGAATGCATTTCCCTACACCCTCCACAACATAAGATAATATCAATCTTTGTAATGTTCCCTCTTGAGTTTAGAATTTAAAATACATGTGGGTTTTATGGTAAAACAAAAAAGTAAAAGGTGCAAGTCTAACTCTCTCCAGATCCCACTTCCCTCATTCACAGCAGATGAGGTGTGTGCCCTGCTGTCGGGATTCTAGCATCACCCTGCATGACTGTCTGGCCCCCTAGCCGGTCCAGTGACCTCACCTTCATCAAGTCTTACAGTCAGTTCTCACCCTCACCTTACCCAACTCTTTTTTTTTTTTTTTAAGATTTTTATTTATTTGACAGAGAGAAATACAGCGAGAGGGAGAACACAAGCAGGGGGAGTGAGAGAGGAAGAAGCAGGCCTCCCGCTGAGCAGGGAACTCAAAGTGGGGCTCGATCCCCTGTCTCCAGGATCATGACCTGAGTCGAAGGCAGTCGCCCAACCCACTGAGCCACCCAGGTGCCCCACCTTACCCAACTCTTGATGGGGTAGAAAGAGCTAGTCCTGTAGCCAGTGTAATACAGTCTCCGGAATATAGTCTCAGTAGTCCTAGCCCTATGGCTGTGTATGTAGGCACTGAACGCATCTGGCTTTCATTTCCTTCTGCAAAATGTGAATAAAATACCTCTTTCAGAAGTTTCCTTTAAAGAGTAAATAAGATAAATATGTAAAGCATCTGGCTCAGTGCCTACCATACAGCTGGCAGAATACCTAGCTTTCCCAGCCCCTTCAAGCTCCCCAGATCTTTGTAGCACTGAAAACATTTCTCATATTCGAACCTTTATAAAGGTAATGGGGAACAGGTAGGACATGGATGGTGCTTGAACACAGCAGGCACTCAAAGGTGACTGCCAAGGACAGTTGATTTCTGCACTCAGGAACTAGTTTCATCCTGCCGATATGTTTTTTCCACGTACATATTTACACCACCAATCAGCTGACTGGACTACATACCACCCAGTCCTTTCTACCCAATGAGCTACCCAATGAGCTCATCTTCATCCTGTCGCAGCTGAACAGGCCTTTTACAGAACTTTAAAACTGACTCACTACTGAGTCATCAAAACAGCAATACCCAAACATACTCCAGTTGCTACACAAAAGAGCAGCATGAGATGTCTGCCTTATCTCCTTTCCCTCTTCTAATGGGACTGAAACCCTTGAGTTGCTGAAGAAGAGTCATCACGTCTTTTGTGCTGCAGTAATAAGAACAAAGCTGGCTTAAATAATCACAGTGTGGTCAGCAAACAACAGCAGTCCTTGTGGTCATCCAGGTCATTTCCTGAGTATGTCACTGACCCAAGAGGAGAGGCAATTAGTCAGTTACTCAAATGTGTATCGAGCACCAGCATTCTGTTGCGCACTCATGATTCCTCCTGTTTATAACATTTCTGTGAAGTGGCCTTTTCAGTTATTGAAACTCACTGAGAATGTAGGGGAAAACAGCCCTTTGTGCTTCTGTAAAGGGTAAAAAAAAAAACTATTATTGGAGAAAATGGGGCTACTCAGTTCCATCCCAGTAGAAAAGATTTTTAAAATAGCAAAGAGGAAGCATGGTGTTTCGGCTAACTGCTGTACAGAGCTATAATTTTAAATATGTTAACTGAGAACGCCTTTCTCCTTTAAGGAATGATATGGTGAGTGGTCAGTATTTTCTCTTGGGAAAAGTTGTGAAGTTAGTATCGTTGCCACAGGCTAACTGATTGCCGTGGACTATCAAGTCTTTCAAGATTCTGAGGCCTGTGTAAAGACTAAACTAAGTGGGGGCAGGCCCGAAGACTTCTTTCACAAATAAGGCTGGTTACAGTCACAGTTTTGGATATGTGTGGATACCATTTTGAGTACCCCAGCAGGGTCTCTCATAGCTGAAGACCCTAAGCAAAAACTGAATAAGAATCTCAAGTTGTCAAACTTTTTGTGTGCAGTCCATATAACTGATATAATCCATAGTTAAGGACATAATGAAATGTTCCCTTGATCTACCTGATATAAATGTTAAAAGGATAAATAGAAATAGTATGTTAATAGTCTTTAAAGATTAATTAGGCATGACAAGAAATAATGTTTATTTCATTAAAAACAAGCTTTCAGATGGCCACTTTTCCTGAACTATACTTCTCAAGTTTGTTTTTTTTTTTCTCAAGTTCTTATTATATCAATACAGTTGAACCACGTGGGTTTGAACTGGGCAGATCTACTAATACATGGATTTTTTTTTCTATTAATACAGTACACTACTGGGAATGTATCTTCCCTTACAATTTTTTCTTTTTTTTTTTTTTAAGGTTTTATTTATTTATTTGACAGAGAGAGCACAAGCAGGGGGAGCAGTAGGCAGAGGGAGAGGGAGAAGCAGGCTCTCTGCAGAGCACGGAGCCTGATGTGGGGCTCAATCTCGGGACCCCAGGATCATGACCTGAGCTGAAGGCAGACACTTAACCAGCTGAGCCACCCAGTAGCTCTTGGCTACTGCTGCTTCTCCTTCTTCTTTTTGAATTAGAAGTCTAGGGACACCTGGATGGCTCAGTTAGTTTAGTGTCTAATTCTTGGTTTTGGCTTCGGTCTTTATCTCAGGGTTGTGAGATTCAGTCCCAAGTCCAGCTTGTGCTGAGCACTCAGAGTCAGCTTGAGATTCTCTCTACCCCCCTTGTGCCCCTCCTCCCAGCTCCCACATACTTTCTCTTTAGAATAAATACAATCTTAAAAAAAATATAATTCTATCAGAGCAGGCTCTTGTTTAGAGAGAGTTACTGTTTCCCAGAATCAAAAGCATAAACTAGAAAAGATTCAGCTTTGGGTAAAGCCTAGTTATTCTTATGAAACATTCCTACAGACTGTGAAAATTAGTTACTAGCTCTATAGGATCTTTCATTCAAAAGTACAGGCTTATGTTAATAAGAATATGCATTTATATTTATGTGCTTGTATGTATTGAAAGTATTTGAGAGGGCGATTTAGGAATCTCAATTATAAATCTTCTGGGCAGGAATATTACTTATTTTGCTGCTAAGGAAGGTGAATGTGCCAACAATAGTGGTATTAAAGCCTTATACTTGCTAAGTCATCTGTCTAAAGGGATATAAACTGGTTAAGTTTGTTCTCCCAACACTTAGAGGCAGGAGTTTTACTCAGTTATTACAACATTACCACAAACTTGTAGATTTTGCAAAAGTTGCCTAGCAACATTACAGTTAGGAACAACACTGGGTGGAGAAAGAATAGGAAATTTGAATTAGATATGCCCTAGGACACGTGGGCGTAACTCCATCCCTCCAGTACAGCGAGTTCTGTACTTGGAGGAGCATGAAATTTTAAAATTCACAATAATCATTTAGAATTTCAGTTAGGACAGTGCTGCAGTTAAACCATAACACTGTGCCATGTTGTCAGCCAGAGGAAGTAGGGCCTGGGTTTCTTACTCATTTTGTTACTCTTGTTTTAAAGAACACCGAGATTTTTATTCCAGAAACATTTATTTAAGTACCTTCCCAGGGGCCAAGGCATATTGCTGGTTCCTGGAGCTCTAAAGACAAATGAAACTTGATCTCAGCCCTGGGTGGAAGGGAAGACAGACAAGTAAACAGAGTGTTTACATAGTCCATTACAGGTATGGTGGAAAACCTGGTGCAGTGTCTCTTTGCCTAAAAGTGGAGAAAGTTAAGGAAAGACTTTATAGAAGAAATGGTTCTCCAGCTAAGTCTTATTTCTAATTTTTAAAGAAATTCCTTCTTTCTTCCAGTCATTCTATACATTCAATGGATATTTACCTCTCCCATTCTGTGGATGGACCTGGGTACCAAGAATTCAAAGTACTGGGGTTCTGTACCAAGAACTCTTCCCTTCCTGTTTCAGAAGCCAGGCCCTTTTGCTCTAGCCCACTTCAAGGACCTCCGAGTTTAGGGAAGGAGACAGGTGGCATAGTTAAGAGTTGAAAAAAGAAAAAGTTAAAAGACTGTTTACCTCCAAGAACGAGCTATACTGGAGTAGCTAGGAGGCTTCTGTACCATTTGAATTTATACTGAGAGAAAAATAAACCACACAGCAAATATTTAAATAAGGGCTCTATTATCATTCAGAAGATATTGAGTACCTAAGCCATGCTAGACCACTGCAATAAACAAAATAGAAAAGGTCCCTACATTCAGGGAACTCATTTTCTAGGAGATAGTAGTAAACAATCAACATACTTTGAGATAAATATAAGCCTCTATGGAGAATAAAGCAGGGTGTTGTGAAAAGAGTGAAGGGGGAAGGGATGTGAGCTTGCATGGAGAGCAACAGAGGATACAGAATTCCTATATAGGAGGGGCTTAGGAACAACATTCTAGTTGGGGAGAAGTTATCTACAGGGCTTTAAAGTTTACTTAGGAAAACACTATTTTTACATACAACTCATGTTAAAGATCAATAAAAAGTTGTTTTCTCCAGTTATTTTTATTTACACTCACATGAAATTGAGAAAAACAACTCAATATGGTCAACAATGCATATCAAAGAATCATATTTGCCATTAGGAGTGAAGGAGAGGAGGTGTTGGAGGGAGAGTGCTAAAAACCATTCCTTGGCTTTGGCCACCCGGCATCAGAGAATGCCTCTGCTTGAAGCACAGGGAGGGGTAGATAGAGTTCCTGTCTTGCAAGAGCTTAATACTGAATTTGGATTAACATGCAAAAAAGACACATATATCAGTTAGTAAATGTCTGGAGAAGACAGCTGTCTACCCTTCACTGCATCTTCAGTTATGTGATCTCAGGGCATTTCCCATGTGGTAAGTGTTAAAATGTGTTTCCATTATTAAAAACCCAGCTTCAGCCTTTTAAAAGTGTTAGAACAACATACATGGCAAAGTGTTAATATTCATGAAGTGCTACAATAAGAAAAAGACATTAGAAAAATATAAATGGCCACTGGCACATGAAAACTGCCAGAGGATATGTATCAAAACAACAAAATTACATTAGTAAACCCTGAATATCCACTTAGGTCCAGAATTCATGAGCAGTGTACTCTAATCGACTGCTAATGAGAATTAAATTGTTTTTTTTTTCTGGATGTCAGTTTGGCGATTTATATCCTTTGATGCAGTAATTTTCACTTCTACGAATCTCTCTCAAAAAAACAAAAAACAAACAAACAAACAAAAAAAACAAACAAACAAAAAACCCCAAACCCAAGCCCTCAAACAACACAGAAAAAAAAAACAAAACCCAGAAGTTAGAATATTCATCACGGGGTTATTTACAGCTGAAAAGTTACAAGAAACTTATCTGTGCGATAAAGGGCAGATAAAAATCACTGTTTGATCGGAGTCCTGGGGGAATTTTTTCTCAAGGTGCGTTTCTGTTTGCACAGAGGTGTGCCCATCTCTTTTGCCAACACTTGCCCACGTGCTGGCAAACAAATATAAACCCCATGGCTGCGTGGTGGGCGCTGGGTTTCGTGCTGGGGCCCACTGTGGTGCTGCTGCTGTGTACTCTGGACAAGTGCGTGTGGGGAGGGGAGAAGACTGCAAAGGGGGCCACGGCCTAGGGGAAGGTCACCTCGCAGGGGACACACCTGACCCTAACAGCCAACCTGGGGGGAAACTGAGGCTCCAGAGGCCTTCCTCCCAGCCGATGTCTCCGCCGCGAGCTCTCGTACGTTGGCTTTCTTACTGTCTACCCTAATCAACCGACTCAGTTCGCAAAGCTCCAGAGGCCCGAGTCACCATTTCTGGTTCAAACCTCTACCCGGGAACGTGACTGCCCACAGCCACGCCCACAACGCCCCAGTGGCCCGCATCAAAAAGACGCGGGACCCCGAGGCCGCACTCCGGGGGCTGAGACCGAGGGCCACGGGGGTTCCTCGCACGCTCCGACCCGGTGGGGACCACAGGTGTTCCCCAGTCCCCACCTCAGACCCCAGAGCGCCTGAAGGACGGCGAGAAAGCCGTCTTCAGACTGGCGTTCCGCTGGGCGGGTACCCTCCGCCCCTCCCAGAGGGCCGCCTTGGCTCTCCCGCCCGGCCCCGACCGGGCGGCGCCCGGCTAGGCTCCCAGAAGTCCGGCCCCCTCATAGGCTCGCGACGCCGCGCCTGCTTGAGACTGGCTGCGGATGAGGGGGCGGAGCCAGCGGGTTCGCGCCAAAATAGCGTAATTGATCCCTCCCCCGCGGGCTACGTAGCGCCCTCCTTTTTTTTTAAACCCGGAGCTGGGCGGGGATTGGTCGGTTGGGCACTCACGTGGTTAACGGTCGCGGGAAGCCGCGGAGCCCGAACCTGCGGCTGGACCTACGGAGACCCCAGCCTCGGTGTCCAGGCCGCCCCGCCTCTGCTGGACAATCCACGCCGCCGCCGCCACCGCTGCCCGCAGCCCCGAGCGCTCGGGAGCCGCAGCCCTCCACCGCGCAGGTTCGCCGCCGCGGCGACCAGGCGCGCCCAGTCGCACGTGGCGGACCCGCCCCCTGGGCCGTCCGCGTCCTGGACTCCGCGGGCTCCGGCTCTCGCGTCCTCGGCCCCGGCCCTAGGGGCGCGATGAGTTTCCTGAGCCGGCAGCAGCCGCCGCCGCCCCGCCGCCCGGGGGCTTCCTGTACTTTGAGGCAGAAGCTGATCTTCTCGCCCTGCAGCGACTGTGAGGAGGAGGAAGAAGAGGAAGAGGAGGAGGGCAGCGGCCACAGCACGGGGGAGGATTCGGCCTTTCAAGAGCCCGACTCGCCGCTGCCGCCTGCTCGTAGCCCCACAGAGCCCGGGCCCGAGCGTCGCCGCTCGCCCGGCCCGGCCCCTAGCAGCCCCGGGGAGCTGGAGGAGGACATGTTGCTGCGGGGCGCCTGTCCCGGCGCGGACGCGCCGGGCGGCGGGGCCGAGGGCGATTCGTGGGAGGAGGAGGGCTTCGGCTCCTCGTCGCCGGTCAAGTCGCCGGCAGCCGCCTACTTCCTGGGCAGCTCGTTCTCGCCGGTGCGCTGCGGCGGCGCGGGGGACGCGTCCCCGCGCCGCTGCGGGTCGCGCCGGGCTAGCGAGGGCCCCTGCTCGCCGCTGCCGGACCACCCTGGCACCCCGCCGCACAAGACCTTCCGCAAGCTGCGGCTCTTCGATACGCCTCACACGCCTAAGGTGAGAGGACGCGGGGCCCCGGCGCCCCGAGCCCGCGCCCGCCCAGCCTTTTAAAAAGGCCGCGGCGCCGGGAGCCGAGCGCGGCGCTGCCCGGGTTCGGTTACATAACCGCCCGGCCGCACCCCCACTCGTTCCCCTGAGCCGCAACAAAAAGTTGGCAGCCCCTCATTTTGGCCCTGCCCAGAAGTTGTCCGTTAAGATTATGTAACTGAACAATGGCCTCTTCTGGAACTTCTTCATCTTTCAAAGGGACTGATCGGCGCCGTCCAGGTGGCTGATGATTTCACGCCGTCGAGTCGGGGCCTTCCCGACAGTGTCAGCCCGGAGTGTGGCACTGATAACGTGGTTTGGAAGGATGTTGGAGTGCTGCTGGCCCGGCCACCTGACACTCCTGAGCGCCGCAGCCATATGGTGCCTTTTAAACGCAGTGATGGGCCCTGTAATTTGGGCGGCGCACGCTGGAGTTTGGTTAAAAAAATTTCATGCGTTTATAGTTTCGTGTCATGTGGCCTTAAGGGATTAAGTTTGAGGTTTGGAGAGGGACTGCGCTTCGACTTGGAAGAAAAGGCTGACCTTCCAAGCATTTCCAGTCTTAAAGACTCCTTAACCCAGAGTAGCTTTTAAGCTACGTCCGAACATGCTATTTATTGGGTAAGCGCTTGTTTACACCCTTGGGATTGCAGTGCCCATGTGTGGTCAGCCTAAGTGTAACGATTAGGGACATCCAGCTGCCAGCTGGTAAAAGCCAGCACTGGTGGAGTTTCTTGGCCCCTTGTGCTTTCATATTGCTGATAACATATCACAGTGAAGGAAGTGTTCAACACCTGTTTGTTGAGTAGCAAGTGAGTATGCAGATTACTACCTCTGGAACTTTAGATGTAGCAGCATATTTTAAAAGCGGACAAGTATGAAATTGAGACGAGTATGGCGTTTATAAGACTAATAAGGAAAATGTACGTTTTAGAGTCCCTTTCGGTACTGGTGGTCGCAAACTTAACGAAGAAGTGTGTTTTTGAGCGTTACTTTTATTAGGGACTTGCCCAAGACACGGTCACTCTGGAAGTGAGGGGAGGAGTCTGCTGGAGATGGTTTTCAAAACCCTATTTGGATGGGGGGGTAGGGAGCTTTTATGGGGCTCCCTGACTGCTTTCTATTTTTAGATGGAATAAAAAGTGTTAACTTCTGGACTCTAGAATAAACTTAATTTCAGTCTACATTCCTACTCTTTTTAGGATCAGAGACCTTTTTATGTAGCTATCTTTTTTAGAAAAGGTGATTGGAACCTACCTTTCAGACTGCTGTAGTTAACCACTGTTTGTTTTGTTGGAGATGTGACAGAGGTTTGTGTGTGTTGCTTTGATATCTACACTATCAGACCTGTGAAAGGCTTGTTGAAGGTTGGGTTGAGAAAGCTGTCTGCAGGACTTGGAAACTAAAAGTTTTTTTTTTCCTTAGAGTTTGCTCTCCAAAGCTCGAGGAATCGATTCCAGCTCTGTTAAACTCCGAGGTGGTTCTCTATTCATGGATACAGAAAAATCAGGAAAAAGGGAATTTGACATGCGACAGACTCCTCAAGTGAATATTAATCCTTTTACCCCAGATTCTGTGTTACTTCATTCCTCAGGACAATGTCGTAGAAGAAAGCGAACACATTGGAATGAGTAAGTTATTTAGTATTCCATAGTCTGGTCCTCAACCACTGAAGACTGGTTTATGGTACTTACCAAAATTCAGTTTCGTCTGAATGACATGGAAGTTTCTGCTCTGAAATTTTTCTGTTGCTAGCACCCACTTCCCAGGAGAGGTAGGGGGAAATAATCAGCTGTGAAAAAGTAGTGGTTTGAAAAAGGAAGGAATAAAAAGCCTAGACAGCTTGTAGATAATCTGCTGGTGTCAAAAATGAGGCAGGCAGAGAGAGTTGATTTAGAAAGACTTTAATTTTGATCCATGTGATGGTGTTGGCTTGTAGTTAATAAACATATTTCAGCAGGGACAGCATTTTCATCAGCTGAGCTATATCTTGTGGTTATAAAATAAAGTGCTTTTAAGATTGTATTTTTGGAGAGAGAGAATGTGCATAATGTGCATAAACACAAGGGGGGAGCAGCAGAAGGAGAAGCAGACTCCCCACTGAACAGGGAGCTGGGCATAGAATTCAATCCCAGGACCCTGGGATCGTGACCCATGTTGAAGGGAGATGCTTAACTGACTGAGCCACCCAGGCACCTTTTCTTGTCTGTTTTTATTCATTAAAATACAATTTCACTATGCACCTGTCAGATAAAGTTTTGCATCTCTAGTTGATGGAAAACTACATAATGTTTTTCAGTTCTTGTGGTGAAGACATGGAAGCCAGTGATTATGAGTTTGAAGATGAAACGAGACCTGCTAAAGTAATTAGCTTTTTATTTTCTTTTTATTGTTTCTGAAATTTCACTTTCTTCTTCTTTAACAAGTTATCATATATATGTTAAATATCCATTAAAACTTAAGATATAATGATTTTTAAATTTCACACATAGTGCTATCATAGCAGAAAATCATTTTCATATCTTTGTATTATGTATATGGATACACTTTTTTATTACAGAGAATTACAATTACTGAAAGCAATATGAAGTCACGGTATACAACAGAATTTCATGAGCTAGAAAAAATTGGCTCTGGAGAATTTGGTTCTGTGTTTAAATGTGTGAAGAGGCTGGATGGATGCATTTATGCCATTAAGCGATCAAAAAAGCCATTGGCTGGCTCTGTTGATGAGTATGTATTAAAAATTTTGTCTTTTGCTTTTTTATTCCCTTCGGTGTTGCAAACGTTAAGGTTTTACATAATCAAGCCACTAAAATTAATTCTCTCACTTTTGAGAAGCCATAGTATTTTTTTTTTTTTTAAGATTTTATTTATTCATTTGACAGAGAGAAACACAGTGAGAGAAGGAGCACAAGCAGGGGGAGTGAGAGAGGGAGAAGCAGGCTTCACGCTGAGCAGGAAGCTCGATGTGGGGCTCGATCCAGGATCTCTGGGATCATGACCTGAGGGATCATGACCTGGGCCGAAGGCAGTCGCCCAGCCAACTGAGCCACCCAGGCGCCCCGAGAAGCCATAGTATTTTAATCATATCCTTTTCATTCTGTGCCATTAATTCTTATTGGACTTGAAAAAATTATTTGAGTGGCCTGAATTTGAAACCCAGTGTAAATTTATTTGTTCTGGTAGCATCCGTGAAAGTACAGTGGAGTTTCATTTTTCCCAAGTCCTTGGGCCAGCAAGTTTCTTTCTTTGTAACTAACATTCTTTAATGGAATCTTTTGGAAAAATCTGGTATAGAGTCTTAACCTCCTCTCTCTTAAGTTATCCTTTAGCATAATGACATAATAGAAGTCAAGTTTCTCTTACGAAGTCAGATAAATAGCTCAGTGTAGGCTTGAATAAAAATGATTTACCATTCTCTCCATCTCAAATTTCTCCTAGGCAGAACGCTTTGAGGGAAGTATATGCTCATGCAGTGCTTGGACAACATTCTCATGTAGTTCGATATTTCTCTGCATGGGCAGAAGATGATCATATGCTTATACAGAATGAATATTGTAATGGTGAGTAATAAGTTCTCTTACAAACTTGTGAGCTCAAAAAATGAACACTGAGGAAATAGTTTTTATCTGAAATCCTGGTTTAATTCTATGTCTCCTTTATCCTTTGTAAGAGAGAATATCTTTTATAAATTCAAGAAGCCTAACATGAGTTTCAGTGAAGTTCATTGCTTGTCTGGATATTAAGTAAAGATTGAAAACCTTGTCCCTTTTACCTCAGTAGTAGAATTGTGCATGGTAGTGTGCCTATTAGTCAAACTGACCCCGAGAGGATTCTGATTTTGCCATATATATTTTGGTATCCTTAGCACGTAGCATAGCACATGTAGGGTATGGTAGTTCATAGTATAGGTTCAGTGCATTTAACCTTCCCCTTCCATTTCATTTTATGTGCTGTTAAAACTGATATTGGTTACTCATGAAGTGACAGTGACTCGCCATTGTTCTAACTTCAGCCATTTGTTCAAAGTATTCTGTTATCTTGCCCCCCCTTCCCATTTTTCCAACCTAGTTTACCACTAGAATCCTCTCACACTTTTCTATTAAGTTATGCTTTTAGTTTTCCAGCTGTGCCTCTCTCCCTCACTTCCCCCCCAAAACCAAGAAAACAAGCATTTGTAGAGGGTCAGCTTTGGACCTCTAGAGAGCTTTCAGTTTCAAAAAGTCCCTCAAAGACCAGCTTGCTTCCCCTCTTCCTAAATTAAACCTTTACCAAACCCTGGTCTCAATTCTGATTGTTGTAAATACCTGTTATTAAATAGGTAAATCTTTATAAATTCAGGATTTCCATTTCTCTATATCTTCTGTGAATATTAGAGAATTTAGAACTTAGTGAGCAGCTGGGGAGTGATAGCAAAGATTTGTTACTCATTTTTTTTATTCTTATTATTTTTTCCTTCAACAAGACCAGCCTTCTCATAGCTTGTGAATAAATAAGTGGTGCAGGTAGTGGATTCAGGTTTTCAGTATTTAAAAACATTGAACAAAATAGAAGTAAAAGATCCAGTTCTCCCACTGAACTTTTTGTTTAGTTGTCATTAATTCTCTATACTTAAAAGAACTAAGTGCTTAGTGTATAGCATTGCTGCTAATTTGTTTCACACATCACTTGAAATGTGTCTATTCATATCATCAGAATATTTATGTAGCTATCTCTCATGACCTTATCGACTAATCTGTTTCTTAATCTTCATTTTTCAGTTACTGCACTTAGCATGGGACCATTTGACCATGTCTTTTCCACTCGATGTTTGCTAGATGCCATCTTCTGGTTTCTTTCTCCCTTTCATCTTGTTGATTTGGCTGGTCCTCTTAACAAGTATTTCAGTAGCACTCCAGGGATCACACATTTGTAACAATCCACCAAATAATGTAGTTTTAGAATTCAGATGATTTTGAGAAAACTTTGGGCCTAGGTGGATAGGAGGGGTGAGTTGACTTGCTACCCTGTCAGACTATAAAGACCTTGTCCTAAAAAAAAAAACAAACACACAACAAAACCCTGTCATGTGATACAGTTAGAGTATAAAATAATATTTTAAAGCAGTTTATTATTTTAGAACAGTATAAAACACATGAAGAATATACAGGTCTTTAAAAAATAAATAGACCCATGTGAAAGATGGTTGCCTCTTAGAGTAGTTGTCTTTTCTCTTTAGATGAAAGGAAATGAGGCTATCTAAATGCATTTGTGAACTGTTCTATTTCCTTTTGCCACCATTCTTCTCTCCACATAAAACTTTGAATGTCCTAATAATAGGCCTGATCTTCAGATCCTTTTCCACAATTTCACAGGAAAATGATTATTTCATTTATACGTTGTGATTAACACATCATGACTAAGTTTATACGTCGTGACTAAGTTTCTTTATTATCTCAAGCAGTCATTTGAATTTTAAGCCTTTTGTCTTAGTTTGGTGATAGACTGAAATTTTTACCCCTGGTAAATAAGTGTGGAAAAATGTTGATGAGTAGAGGAAGAGAACCTGAAATATCAGATGAGTGTCTTGCTATTCTCACTTTGTCTTTCAGCAGGGAAATAGAAGGAACTGGCCTAGCTCTGGTTGGTAGATCCACTAAAATGCTAGTTAAACTTGGACTAGAACTTCAAGCCCATTTTTTGACCTCCCTTCTAGAGCCCTCTTTTTCCTGCAGTTCAAGATTTGTACAAGTATGGAGAACATACTTAAGTCTAAAATATTAAGGTGTGTAATTTATTTCTATTCTTAAAACACGTTGGACATTTTGCTACCTAGTCTTACTCAAATTGTAGGACTTCCTTTCCTCCTCACTAATATATACCAATATACCTTCCTGATTTTATTACCCTGACTCTGATTTCATTATTCTTAACTAAACTTTAAACAGAAGTGGTTTGTTTTGGTTTTTGATTTTTGTTTTGTTTTACATAACTCTTTTCCTGGGATAAGTTATAAACTTACAGTGTTTTTAATAAAACTTAAAAGTATAAACTTGTAAGGTTTTTCAAAGTATGTACAAAGGAACTGGTTGGTTTGACCCATCCTTTAAAAGCAGGTTTTATTTTATTTTATTTTTTTTAAGATTTTTATTTATTTATTTGACAGAGATCACAAATAGGCAGAGTGGCAGGCAGAGAAAGAGGGGGGAAGCAGGCTCCCCGCTGAACAGAGCCCAATGCAGGACTTGATCCCTGGACCCTGAGACCATGACCTGAGCCGAAGGCAGAGGCTTAACCCTCTGAGCCACCCAGGCGCCCCAGGTTTTATTCTTATTCACAGTAAAAGTAGTATAAGTTAAACTTACTAAAATACTGGTTTTTACCTATGTTGTCAAGGGTGTGGGAAAAGAGTTATTCTCATACATTAATGATGGGAATGTAAATTGGTGTAGAGCCTTCTCTATGGGGAAGTGTGTGTGTGTGTAAGTAAAATTGCTCCATATTTCTCTTTCAAAGCTCCAGATTCACACAAGGCACTGCTGGCAGAGTTTAGGTACCAACCATTTTGAAATCAGAAACCAAATACACTGTTACTTTTTTTATGTGAATTTTCACAAGCAATGAAGTTTTGGCACTGATGGTGTGAATACCAACCCTAGGCTGTTTTGTAGCAGGATCAATAGAGAAGTGTCCCTCTCAGCTATAAAAATAATAATCTGTATATATAAGATAGTATTTCACACACATACTTGAGCCACATACTAGCGTTCTTTTGTGAATGAACATACCCTTTATTTAATGATTAGAGTATGTGCATGAGTATGAGGGCTGGGTGTGGAGAGGACTACACTGAGTGCCAGCCCAATGGAGGGCTCAATTCCATGACCCCAAGGTCATGACCTGAGCTGAAACCAAGAGTCAGATGCTCAACCAAATGCCACTCAGGTCCCCCTGTATATACCCTTTAAACCAGCAGTTTGTTTCCATAAGATATGTTAAATGTGTGTGAAATGACCAATGTACAAAGTTATTCCAAAAGCTTGGAAATTATTTTAAAATGTTCATCAGTTAGGAGATTGGTTAATACATTCAATTATACAGTAGAATTCTGTAGAGATATGAAAGAGAACAAGGTAGTCTTTGTATTTTAGTAAAGAATGATCTTTAAGATAATGAAAATATGTTATCATTTGCGTGAAAAAGATCTGAAAAAATATAAGAAACCAATAACATTTTGTTTATTCTGGGAAAAAGAACCAGGTAGGATGCTGGGGCATATGGATGAAACAAACTACATTATATTTTGTACCCATTTGAGTATAGTACTTATAGAAAGAACAAATAAAATTTAGATTTCACAAGCGGGAAAGAATGGGTCATATAAAATGCTACTTTCTTGGTTGAGTTTGTGTCCACTCAGTAAAGATGGAGGGAAGAGAAATAAGATCTCATAAAGAAGAAATTGCTAATTTTTCCCATGTTTGTTAGGTGGAAGTTTAGCTGATGCCATAAGTGAAAACTATAGAAGCATGAGTTACTTTACAGAAGCAGAGTTGAAAGATCTCCTTTTGCAAGTTGGCCGGGGCTTGAGGTATATTCATTCTATGTCTTTGGTTCATATGGATATAAAGCCTAGTAAGTATTACAAATTCTCTGACCTGTGTTCTTTAATGTTATAGATAATAAATGATTTCATTAAAACTATGAGAACATAGACATCTAACGGTGTTTTTTCATTGTTGGTTTTAAAAGACCTTTGAGCAACATACTTACATTGTTTTATGATTTCCATTCACTACTTGTTATTCCAAAATATCTGAGGCAATTCATTTTTATTAAAAGTTGGAAAAATTTGCTGCATCTTACAGAAACCACATACTTACGAAGTGGGACTCTGATGGGGAGACTAAGAACCAGTTTTTTAAAGCCCCTCTTTTCTACTAGGTTATAGAACCACAATTACAAAATAATGCTGGTGCTGCTAACAGGGTAGTTAGAAGAAAATGAGATATGTGACCACGTTTTTGGAAACATAAGGGCTATGTAAACATGGTGGTATTTCTAGTCTAAATAGCATGAAAGTGTTACTGCATTATTCAGAAAACAAATGGTGCATGCAGTATGATTATCTTGCATTAAAAAGGGGTGCAAGTGAATGCTGCCATAACATCTTCTTGCACATCCCTCTCATTTTATTAAAATAACCTCATGATGTACACACAGTTTTAAAAGTTATTATAAGTAAACTCTACCCTTTTGTTTGAGTAAATTTTCATCTCTTCTAATAGCTAGATCATATTCAAATTTTTCCTAGGTGACCCAAGTCCTTTTGGTTTACATGTCCAAACTAGTATCCATTTTCAGAACCATGCATCCCCATCTGCCCTTTTTTTTTTTTTTTAAGATTTTATTTATTTGACAGAGGGAATACAAGTAGGGGGAGTGAGAGAGGGAGAAGCAGGCTTCCTGCTGAGCAGGGAGCCCAGTGTGGGACTCGATCCCAGGTCTCTGGGATCATGACCTGAGTCGAAGGCAGTCGCTCAACCAACTGAGCCAACCAGGCGCCCTCAGACATATCTTGTTTTTTGTTTTTTTTGTTTGTTTGTTTGTTTTTTAAGATATTATTTATTTGACAGAGAGAAACACAGCTAGAGAGGGAACACAAGCAGGGGGAGGGAGAGAGGGAGAAGCAGGCTTCCTGCTGAGCAGGGAGCCCAGTGTGGGACTTGATCCCAGGTCTCCGGGATCATGACCTGAGCCAAAAGCAGTCGCTCAACCAACTGAGCCACCCAGGTGCCCCAGTCATATCTTGTTTTAAGTGTCAGGCGAACATAGTAGACCCTTATAAGTACAAAAGTTGAAAATATTAAGACGTGAAATTTTAAAATTTCAAATTTATAAATTCCATTGAAAAATAAATTATTCTATAAAATGAAATTGCAAAGATGACTTAAATGAGTAACATTTATAAATTCAGTAGTTTATTTTATTTACATTTTATATTTACTTTACATTTACATTATTATTTTGGTAAAACTACTAAAATGAAATCTGTCACTGAAATTTCTGTTAATCACGAACTTACCTGAATTTGAAGAAGAAAAGTGTGTGTACAGCAGAGGAACCACAAAGCCATATAGGGATATAGATATAGCCAAACCCAAAAGTTACATTACTTTTATTACATAGCATTAGGTTAAAATTTATGATTTGGAAGCACCACAGATTACTACATTATTGCCTTTTTCATGTAGTTAAAACCAAAGATCAATGTTTAGATGCCAAGGGTCTAATGAAGTGGTTTCCAAGTGTTCAAAGATCAGTACTAGGCCAGAGGCTATGTTCCTTAGAAAATACAACCCATTTCCTATCCCCTGAGGTTCTTATTCTCATTGAGTTTTGGGGTAGAACATAGGAAAATCTATATGTTTGAAAGCTTTAAGGGTATGATTCTGATGTATGGCCTTGTTTATGAATTTTGTTATACTATTAATTGTTAATGCAGCTGACATAATTAACTGTTCAACAGGTAATATTTTCATATCTCGAACCTCAATCCCAAATGCTGCCTCTGAAGAAGGAGATGAAGATGACTGGGCTTCCAACAAAGTTATGTTTAAAATAGGTAAGAAAGAAAGATAACTAGATTATTGCCTTAAAATAAAGTAAGAGGCTATTTAACTCTTGACTATTTTTTTCAATACTTATAGGTGATCTTGGACATGTAACAAGGATCTCTAGTCCACAAGTTGAAGAGGGTGATAGCCGTTTTCTTGCAAATGAAGTTTTGCAAGAGGTAGTTTTTTTTCCTTTAATAATGTTATTTGCTTTATAACCATGCAGACATATTAAAATTTTAAGCTCTAATAACTAGTAAAATCTTAAAGCCTACACCAGCAGCTGGGGATATTTAATCTAGCAAAATTCAGTAAAGGCAAATATTTATAGTATTCAACAATGATGGAGCTGTAAAAGAAGTTCTCATATACCACTGGTGGAACTGTAAAATGGCATAGCCTTTTAGGAGATCAAAGTGTTTGTATTTATCAACATTTTAAAATGCGGTATCCTTTGACCCACAATTTTCATTTCTAGGAGTCTCACCCGCAGAAATGTTCATATACAAATAAATTGAGAACAATGTAAATGTCTAGCAATAGAGGAACGATTAAATAAATTAGTATATAGTTAATAGTACTATTTGAAAAAGTAGTGACAAAATATTTCTTGATACGAGTTTAGAATGAAAGTAGAAGCAGTAGAGCGTGATCCCATTGTTCTTTTTATAGGGATACGTGTATTTGTAACTTGTCAATGTATGTTTCTTGTATTCAGATGAATGCCCCAGGATAGTTTATTCTGAGAGAGGAATTGGACTAGTGAAAAAGAGAAGCCATTTATTTTTAGAAATGTATTTACCACTCCCCTCCCAGAGTATGCATGTATTTGTGATTTTAAAAAGCTCCTCAAATTTAACTTTTTCTCTGAATAGGTTTTAAAGGTTAAATGTGGCATTGGATATTTTAATTTAGTCTTATTTTTCACCTAAGTCATCTCTGAAGTGTAATTTTACTTTATCTTGGCCATTTTTATAGTCCTTAAAAAAATTTTTTTTTAATTTTATAGAACTATACTCATCTACCAAAAGCGGATATTTTTGCCCTTGCCCTCACAGTGGTATGTGCTGCTGGTGCTGAACCTCTTCCCAGAAATGGAGACCAATGGCATGAAATCAGACAGGGTAGATTACCTCGGATTCCCCAAGTGCTTTCCCAGGAGTTTACAGAGTTGCTAAAAGTGAGCATTTTTTGCATATAAAGCACTTTTTATTGACATGGTTTTATGTTTTATTAAATTTCATGGCTTTAGCTTAATTTTACTTCTCTTTCTATAAAGGTTATGATTCATCCAGATCCAGAGAGAAGACCTTCAGCAATGGCACTGGTAAAGCACTCAGTATTGCTGTCTGCTTCAAGAAAAAGTGCAGAACAATTACGAATAGAATTGAATGCTGAAAAATTCAAAAATTCACTTTTGCAGAAGTAAGAGTTTTTTGGAATGTTTTATTTCAACTTTTTCATTTTCATTCTCAAATTTTAACGAGTGATGGTTTAGGTTTTCTCTCAGTGAAGGCTATAGTGGTTTGGTATGTTATACAACTAAAATTTGGGGATTTCTGCCTTAAATTAGTTATTTGTGACCTATTACTTGATGGTGTTCCTAAACTTTGATATTATGAACTTTAAAAAAAAATTTAAGATTTTTAATTTATTTATCTGACAGAGAGAGAGATCACAAGTAGGCAGAGAGGCAGGCAGAGAGAGAGGAGGAAGCAGGCTCCATCTCAGGATGGAGTTAGTAAATGAGTTAGTAAATGAGTCTCATATTTTGTCTGAATGACATTTGACATTTCAGAAAATTGATTGGAATGAGAATTGTAATTCGTTTGCTTCATTGCTGATTTTAACTTAATAAAACTGACTTGAAATATAAAAGGTTAATTTGCCACTAGTTTGACAGCCATCATAGTTCATACAAATAGGAAGTAGGAGTCTCCTTTTATCTCTATTATGTAAAGATATTTTCACAATACAAATTAGAGTTCTGTTTGAAATATTAATTCTGAGAACACAAAAAGAATCATTGAATAAATTTAAGTTGTTTGACACAAGCTAAAGTTTCATACTGTAATTTTTTTTCCTCAGTTGTATCTTAGAATAATGATAGCATGCTAATAAGATCTCCCAGCTGATAATATAGTTTGTGTTTGGCCTCTTGGGATCTCTTCTTAGGATTAATGCAATAGTTGAAAAGTCTTGTCTCCTATTTTTATGTTCTTAGAGAACTCAAGAAAGCTCAGATGGCAAAAGCTGCAGCTGAGGAAAGAGCACTCTTCACTGATCGGATGACCACTAGGTCCACCACCCAGAGTAATAGAACATCTCGACTTATTGGAAAGAAAATGAACCGCTCTGTCAGCCTTACCATATACTGAACTACTCATTTCCCACCTCCCCCAAAAAACTGTGACAAGAGGAAGCTAGGTTGAAATCACTGCTAGAATCCAGTTTGCAATTACTTTCTCAATTGGTGTCAGTAGTTTTACTGAAATACCTTTTAGAACTTTTATTTGTGAATTACAGTTGAAAGCTGTATTTTGACCAGTGCTCTATCAGGCTTTCGTCTAGTCTTACTAGTCTGTCTCTTCTGTAGGATGTCAGTGACTTTTGGATGTTACACCAGCCTTTCAGGGTTAACCACTGTGGTGGTGTGCTGCTTAGAGTTTGCTGTTGCATTGTAATAAAAGGTGTCTTTCCCTGTAGTGACCTGTAAAAGGGACGCAAGGGCTTTATTACAAACATATTCACCCTTTGAAAAGGGGAATGCTAAGAGACTCAGTACTACTCAGCTTTCAATGTACCTGTGTGTCAATCTTATATTTCTTTTTTTAAAATTGTGAATTATACTTGTATATCCAACTGGGAGCACTTTGTAGGCATTGCATGAACCATGGAATGATAATTCTGTGGAAGTATTGCCTTGTGAATTTGCTGCTATTTTAGTTTTGTCTTTGCTGTAAAATTGTAGCATTAAACAATCATTGTTGTTAATAGGCTTTTTTTGGAAAACAATTATGTGAAATATATAGCTGCTCTTGATGACAAGCAGCTGTTTGCCTTTTTTTCTTTGAACTTTGAAGCTAGTGCATTGGAGTAATGCACCTTTTTCCCTTTTGGATTGCTGTATTAATGTAGTATAATTATTACTGGTTTTGTAATTTTTCCTGATAATGCCCTTCCCTCTTTTTTAAAATGTTCCCTCCCTCTACCCAAGTTTTGTACTTGATTGTATTGTTAGCCTGTTTTTAAATGTTTTGCCCAATTTCTCTTCAATATTTGTGTATATAAACTAATCTTGGTGATAGTGTACATAGCTGTTCGAAATGCCAGAATGACTTCTGACTATTCCAAGCTTTTCATAAAATACATTTTATCAATGATAAGCCATTTGACTAATAATACTGGCTAACCAGAAATTGCAAAAAACAAAAACATAGAATTTGTCTATTGTTTGTTTTCCTATTAATTTTGGTTTGCAACATGTTTGCACTTGTCTGTTGGACTTGTGTTCTATTGACATTGATTGGCATATTAAAAGTCACTCTGAGCTGACCTTCATTGTCTAAATCCTTGTGATGCCTGTTTTCTACCATTTTACCTCTAGTCTACATTTTAACATTTAGAGTATAATGTATATAAAGTACTAAAAGAGGACACATTTTTCAATAGAATATGAAACATTTAATGATGAGTTTTAGGCTACATCAGTTACATTTTGTAATTGGAGAAAAATTTTGTCCATCAACCATGTTTTTGTCACTAAATATTTAATATTTGTATATCACATTGCATATTATGCATTTGATCTAGAAATGTAAGATAGTGTAGTTTATATAGCTTTAGATTATTAAGTGGATATAATGACTCAACTTTTTTTTTTTAAATATATGACTCAACTTTCTAATTTAAGCTGAGTCACACAAGAGCTTTAAAGTAAGATTGTAACTCAACTATGCTGGATTTTTAAGAATTGAGAGTGCAGATGTAAGTGATAAACAGTGCTAACTCAGTGTGACATCTTTTTCTGATAGAGATTAGAACCAGAGTAAGCAGCAAAGGCCCTAGAGCTTAAAGTGGTTGTTCCCCAACACCACCCCCGCCCCACCAAAAAAAAAAAAGGATTTTACAAGATCCTCGTGTTTTTTGATCATGGCTACATAATTTCTGTTGATTAGAGTCTATTTCTTCCCACTATATACATTTCTAATAAGCTTACTTTAGCTTTTAAGCCTATGGCATGTTAAAAAGCACATTTTAGAGCTGTGAGAGGAATTACTCCAGACAAGTAAATTAGATAAAAAAGCTGATAGGTAAGGTTGAGAGAAAACAAACTGCAGAGATGAGTGGGTAATGCATTTCAGTAGTCACTGAAGACAAAACTATAAAAGTATAATTGGTGTACATCAGGTTCACTCAAAGTTATTAAGGTGCATTTTTCTAGTGCACTAGCTTCAAAGAAAAAATAGGTGTTTTCCAAGTTGATATTATTTGCATTAAATGTTTCACATTGTTTAAGAATATTAGATTAGGTAGAAAAAAGATCTGGTTTTCTAAGAAGGAATTTTTAAGCCACCTAAAAGCTGATAGAGTTGGGTTCATAGTCACCAGAGGATACTTAGGTTGAAGGCATTCTATGTACTAACTGGTAGACCAAAGACCTATAAGAAAGAGTCTTTGCTCCTCAGTACTTAGGTTAAAATAGAGGAGACCCATATAAACATAAAATGACAACAAAATGTGATAAATGGCCATTTTGGAGGATTCTGCAGATAGAGTGGCCGCTCAAAGGACAATTACATAGCTTGCAAAGATGCTGGGAATTACATTTAGACTGATTTCAAAGCCATTGTACCAACTGAGGGTAAGAGTAAAGAGAAAAAACTAGGACCCCTGTGAACAGACAGAAGAGAATAGGGATTTCATTAGATGGGAGCACTGTACACTTGAACAGTTTTTGTTTTTATGTAATAGAATGAGAACTTATTAGCATAACATCAGGAGGAAGCTGCAAGTGCTAATATGGAAGCATTGAAGAGTTTTCCAGAAAAGTTAACTAAAATGCAAGGGCCTGTTACTATTTGAGACAGATATCTAACATTGATAAAACTATTTTGGAAAGCTGACTTTAGTAAGGAAGAAAAATTTTAAATACTAACTATGCAGGCAAGTAGGAGGAATCATACATTGCAGTTCACTGCAAATGCAATTGTTGCCTTACCTTTAACCTATCACAAATCCAAGCCATCCCTCTTTAGGGAGCTAATGTCTTCTGAAGAGCCATTTCTGAAGCTTTGGTTCTCACTCTGTTCCAGAGGTCAAGAAATAATGGCATTTAAAATATTACTAATTGCTGGATTTGGGTACTGCTTTCAGCTGTCTCCTAATTCTTAAAGCAGCTGACATTCTTCCTCCTCAATTCATCTCCGCAAAGCATCTCCCTGACTTTAGCCAACAGATCAAATAAGTGATTGCATCCCTAAGGTATTTTTATGTGTGAAATTTTTAAAGGCCAATTAAAGCAATCAACAAAAAGGATGGATCAAAAAAGAATTTTGGATGTGTTTTGGATATGAAAACACATCCAAAATGGTTGTGAAATGGTTTATGAAAACCATAAGTGAAGCCTGGAACTAGGAATTTGAAGGAAACTGCCTCATTCAGTATTTTGAGGCATTTGTATAACTGTAAGAGGCATCACTAAAACTGACTTGACATTGCAGAGTGAGTGGATCTAGAAGTTTCTCCTGCAAACCCAGTTGTATTGTTAGAAACTTCTCAGAAGCTCAGCAAGGTAGATTTTTATAAAAATGGAGGAGTAAGACATTGAAACTGCCCCTTTCCCAACATTTAGCTTTAAAAAAAACTTTGAGAAGCATTCATCTGAACATCATTGAACTTTTTTTTTCTTTGTGGCAGATGACCCTAATTTTCAATGCAGTTCAAAGGTCTCTGGAATAAGGAAAAATATCTATGTATGCTCTAGGAAGATTTACCAGGAAAAGATGGCATGTTCTGTCCCAACTTCATTAAACTAAGAGTCTAAGAAACCTCGGCCAGTCCAGCCCATGAAGAAAAATATCTCAAGGAACATTTATATCATAGTTCATATTGTTTAGTTTTATATGGTTAATAAATATTTTGAAGAACATATTATTTGTTTTGAGTTTTGACACTTAGGCTCCGAAATGGGTCTCTAGGCCTGGAAATCCTACCAATCCATAATACCAATGGGAAGTACAGGTTTATCCAGAGAGGTCCCCTTTTTGCTGATGAGACTATAGAGGCTGAGGTAAGTTAAATAACTTAGGAGCTCAGTTTGATAAGTAGGAAGGACGGAATTCCAACTCATGCTAAGGCAAAGAATCCTGCTTTTTCCAGACACGTGAAAGTTGAGAACAAATACTAATTAGGGGAAAGAGTGCACGCAGCAAAGGAGAGTTAAGAAGGGGCAGTCTGGGGGTGCCTGGGTGGCTCAGTTGGTTAAGCAACTGCCTTCAGCTCAGGTCATGATCCCGGAGACCTGGGATCGAGTCCTACATTGGGCTCCCTGCTTGGCAGGAAGCCTGCTTCTCCCTCTCTCACTCCCCCTGCTTGTGTTTCCTCTCTGGCTGTTGTTTCTCTCTGTCAAATAAAATCTTTTTTTTTTTTTTTTTTAAAAAGGGGCAGTCTGAATATTAGGAAAACTAGGAAGACCAATGTCATGGAAACCAAGAAAGAAGTTTGAAAGAGAAATTAAGTATAACTAGATACAGAAAAGATTAAGAAGTGACTCAAAGCTCCACGAAGGCATCTAGAGTGAAGATCTTTGGTGAGCAGTTTTAGTGGAGGCAAGATGGGTGTGGGGAACAAAAGCCTGATTATAATGAATTGGGGTATAAATGGGAGACCAGCAAATAGAGACAGCATGTATAAATCATTTTCAAGAAACATGGCTGAGGGGTGCCTGTGGGGCTCAGTCGGTTAAGTAACTGCTTTTGGCTCAGGTCATGATCCCAGAGTCCCGGGATTGAGTCCTGTATCGGGCTCCCTGCTTGGCTAGGAGTCTGCTTCTCCCTCTCCTGCTCCCCTTGCTTGTGCACCCCCCCTCTCTCAGTCAAATAAATAAATATTTTTTAAAAAATTTTTTTGTTAAAGATTTTATTTATTTGACAGAGAGAGAGAGATCACAAGTAGAGAGGCAGGCAGAGAGGCAGGCAGAGAGAGGAGGAAACAGGCTCCCTGCTGAGCAGAGAGCCGGATGAGGGCCTCGATACCAGGACCCTGAGATCATGCCCTGAGCAGCAGGCAGAGGCTTAACCCACTGAGCCACCCAGGCGCCCTAAAAAAAAATAAAAAACAAAAAACAAAAACAAAAAAACATGGCCGAAAGAGAAGAACAAGGGAGAAGAAGGCTATAGCTAGACAGGAATCTGGGTTTTCCTGTTTTCACTACCACTTATTGATCACCTAGTACGTGCTAAGTGTTTTACATACAGAAATAATTTAATCTTCATAAGAACTCCATGACAAAACCTCTATTTTATATATGGTTATTTGGAGGAGAGGTAAAAGGAATTTCCCAGATTATATCACTACAAAGTATCAGGATTTAAACCTGAACTATTTGCACCACTAGCTAGATTCATAGCAAATCCTCTGAGCCTGGAGCAGGGAAAGGATGAGTGAAGATGAGACAAGTTTGGAAGTGTTTAAAGGAATGCAGGAAATGGGGGAGGAGAACTCCAGTATGATGGCTCCTTTTCTGTAGCTGGAAATGAGTCCCATGAACTGTAGTGCCTGAAGACAGAGCACATTTATGGGAGGAATGCTGACTCACTCCACTACCTTCTTTCTTTCTGAATGAGGTCGTTAAAAAGTTTTCTGAGTATACTGTATATCTATTTAAAGTTTTATGACATGAGGAAATGCATGTGTTACATTAAAGTTAGACTCACGAAGCAAAATGACATATATGGAATTTTTTTTAAACATTAAGCAAAACAGAAAGCTAACAATGGCTATCGTTTGAGTTGTGGAATTATGGGATATTTCCCATTCCTTTTTCCTTTCCAAACTTTTTATATTTTATTTTTTATTTATTTTTTTAAGATTCTGTTTATTTTTATGTAATCTCTACATTCAACATGGGACTTGAACTCACAACCCTGAGATGAAATAATCACATGCTCTTCCTTCTGAGTCAGGCTGGTACCCCAGAACTTTCTATATTTTGAAAAATGAGGGGTGCCTGGGTGGCTTATTCAGTTAAATGACTTCCTTCGATTCAGGCCATGATCTCAGGGTCCTGGGATGGAGCCCCACGAGGGGCTCTGGGCTCAGTACAGTCTTTTTCCCTCTCCTTACCCTTCTGCTGCTCCCGCTGCAACCAGTACACCCACATGCCCTCCTCCCCCGTGTTTGCGCTTTCTCGCTCTCTCAAATAAATAAAATCTTTTTTTTTTAATTTAAAAATCATGACCTCCACATTACAGTCGCTTAACCAACTGAGCCACCCAGGCACCCCAAAACATAATTTTCTAGGGGCGCTTGGGTGGCTCGGTTGAGCGACTGCCTTCGGCTTGGGTCATGATCCCGGAGACCCGGGATTGAGCCCCACATCGGGCTCCCTGCTCGGCGGGAGGCCTGCTTCTCCCTCTCTCACTCCCTCTGCTTGTGTTCCCTCTCTAGCTGTGTTTCACTCTGTCAAATAAATAAATAAAATCTTTAAAAACAAACAAACAAACAAACAAAAAACAATTTTCTAATGACTAAATGACTACTTTGTGCAAAGCACCACCACCACAGTTCCAGAAAGAACTCCGCTGGTAGAACTTGACCTCTGAACAGGATGAGACATCACAGGGTCCCATTCACAGCTAAAGGGACTTAGGCAGCCAGGTGATTTGGACAGTAATTATAACATGCATTTTGTTTGCCACACACTACTCTCTGTCAAAGATGCTATTCTTAAAGAAAAAGCTGGAGATAAAGACCAATAAACAGTCTTGAATCTTTATTTGTATTTGACATATGAAGTTGAAAAAAGGTGCTATTTTAAGTCTCTTCCTTCTGAGGAGTGGAAGGAGCAGTGGGAAGGTAGAGGACTTAATTCTGCCATGTGCTTCCCAAACAGATTCTTGGCTCCAGCATCAAATGGATTGGAATGTGGAGTGGAAATACACCCATGTTCGCTGTGTTGATTGCATTCTTTGGTTCAATTTTTTTTTTTTCATTCAAGTGTATTTTCAGAACCTGCACTGTGCTAGGGTTTAGCAGCTCGTGCTAGGCACTAAGACACAAATGCAAAGAAAATCCCTCACCTTCTTTTTTTTTTTTTAAAGATTTTATTTATTTGACAGAGAGAAACAGAGCCAGAGAGGGAACACAAGCAGGGGGAGTGAGAGAGGGAGGTTTCCTGCCGAGCAGAGAGCCCGATGTGGGACTCGATCCTGGGTCTCCGGGATCATGACCTGAGCTGAAGGCAGTCGCTTAACCAACTGAGCCACCCAAGCGCCCCAATCCCTCACCTTCTGCATTACATGGGGATATTAGGCAGAAACAACTAACTATATACAGTGAAACAAGTGCTCTTTGAGGGCTTTCCTAGGTCACTTTGAGAATCAACTGATAATCAAGTGATTAATGTGGTGGACAAAGGGATGGATAGTGCTGTTCCCAGGAGTGGTAACACTTCATCGAGGTCTTAAAAGACGAGTAAAAGTTTGTAAAGTGGATAAAGTAAAAGGGTTTCCGAGGTAGAGGGCTTCGTGGGAACGAGGAAGGAGGAGTGAAGCTGCGTGGGCTGCGAGGAAGGCGAGGCCACTGTGCGCTAGGAGACAAGGACGCTGGTCGTGTGCAGTGATACCGGGAACCCGATTTCATTTTTGCCAGGTTCATGCTCCCCATTTCCAGGTGTCTTCTGTGACAAACTGCGGGGAAATATGGATTTATGTCTATTCTTGTTCAGAGAAGTGTTGAAAATAACTGATGAATGGAGCAAATGAAAGAAAAGCATGTAAGAGGTCTTACTCCTGCAATCAAGTCATGTGAGTCCTAACAGTTCGAAGAGGAAAAGGAGAGAAGAGCTTCTACCATCATGGAAACTTTGGCTTTTTCCAAGCCCCTTCCTCTCCTGCGCTGGGCCCAGAGAATCCGGTCCTACCATAACATGGGCCCTGCTGTCGGCTCCCTCAGCAGGCCAACCCTGAGCACTGTCCCTCCTGTCCCCAGTGTTCCTGGTGCTGTCTTCCGTGTGTCCGGCCCTTGTGCCTGAGCCTTGGGTGCTGCCACCCCCAGGCCCCTCTCCATCTTCTGGTCTCCGAATGCTGAGCAGCCCCAACAGAGAGAGCAGACTTGGCCAGGGCTGGTGGCGGGCAGGGCTGTGCTTTGGAGTCGAACATCTCTTCCCTGTTGATAGGGCAGCTGCCTCTCCTTTCTTCTTGGTCAGTGCCCAGAAAGAATCAAGAATGTACCTGCCTACCGCCATCTAAAGATGCGGTCTGCTGGTGAGCCTCCGTGCTGCTGTTTTTGTGAGCGTGGCTGGAGTGTTGGCCAGGTCAGCTGGGTTGGGGGTTTCTGGGTCAAGGCTGAAATTAGAGAGGCAGATCCTAACCAAAGTGGCCGGAGAGTGAATAAGAGCTAAAATCTTCGGGGGCAACAAGAGCCAGTGCAGAAACCCAAATTCAAGTGCAAGCCACAGGCAGGAGGCTGGCATCCCGGCAGGGACGGGAGTAAGTGAGAGAGGGGGTGGCCCGATCCCCATCTACTCTTTCTTAGGTTGTCAGCCGCGTGCAGCTAATGTAGCACACTGGCTCCCACACTTGTTCATACACATTGACTCACATCTGGGAGGCCAGGAAATACCTTGGTTTCCCCCAGGGGGAGACCCAGACCCATTTGGGGGTTCTACAACATTAATGCTCCTTCCTTTACTCTTCCTTCTGCACCTGGCCTTGGAAGGAAATCCTTCCTGGACCAGCAGGCTCTGGGAAACCCCCAGCACGTGCAGATTTGCATTTTGCTGTCTCAGGAAGATTTCAAGGCTCTCCCTTTGGGCATAACAAAGAGGGCAACTCAGAGGCGGGCCAGTGAGAGGGAGGGAGACACTGAGGGCAGCCGGGGATGTGGAGGCTCCAGCCTCAAAAGGGAGGGCTGGCGAGGGGCCTAAGAGGGAGGAGGACAGAGCTAGGAGAGAGGGCTCAGCCCCGGCCCCTTGGGCTTTGACACGCAAACTTCATATGGGCAACACCCTTCAGGCTCTTTGCCTGTTTGCAGGGAGGATTAAGAAATGTATTTAGTGGCTTAGTAAGTGTCTGCCTTTTGCTCAGGTCATGATCCCCAGGTCCTGGGATCAAGCCCCACATTGTGCTCCCTGCTTGGTGGGAAGCCTGCTTCTCCCTCTCCCACTCCCTGTTTTTGTTCAGTCTCTCTGTGTGTCTCAAAAGAAAAGAAAAGAGAAAGAAAAGAAAAGAGAAAAGAAAAGAAAAAAAAAGAAACCCTTATTTAGCAGTGATGTAGTAATCCCCACTAGGGGGGGCTGCCTGCATTCCAATTCCAATATTCTAATTCTAATTCCAGCATTCTAACACTTCCTCTACCCTGGAGGGTATCCACCTCAGGCAGGTGCCTGACAGGTAGGGCTACTGTGAGGCCTATGCCCGGGCAGAGCTGTTTGGTCCAGTGGTAGCCACTCAGATCCAGAGGGCTCGGAAGACCTCGTCACAGTCCAGCCATTAATGGCATGGGAGTCAGCCCCCAAGCCAAGCCAGGCCGGAATCCCTCCTCACAGCAAAGGGAGAAAAGGACAGCCCCTCTCCGCTGGGAGGCAGGGGGAACATGAGAGAGGCCAGGGAGCTACTGGCACTCAGCCATTCCAAGGAGTCCAGTCTGGAGCAAGGACACTTGAGCCAGCCTGTGAAGAGGAACCAGACATTTAATTTTCATCTCAGTTGGATCTGACTAGGTCAAACTCAGGGTTCTCTCCTCACCGGCGAGTTTGGTCGGTAAGCCCTGCTCTCTGTTTTTCTTTCTTAAAGCAGCTGATTCCCTCTTAGTTTCTTGTATCACACACCAGGCGTTCTCACACTGCTGATAAACTAGGTAGATTAGATTAATGCTATCTATAACTTTGCTTGGGACGCTTGGGTGGCTCAGTCGATTAACCATCTGCCTTTGGCTCAGGTCCTGATCTAGGGTCCTGGGATCAAGCCCTGTATCAGGTTCCCTGCTCAGCAGAGTCTGCTTCTCCCTCTGCCCCTCTCCCTCTGCCCCTGCCCCTCCCTGCCCCCAGTCGTTCTCTCTCTCAACTCTCAAATAAATAAATAAAATTTTCAAAAAACAAAAACAAAAAAACAACTTTGCTCATCCTCAGACCTCAGATTGCTCTGCATCTGTCAGAGGACCCATGTTAATAGTGATTGTTTTGCCCCTAGCCATTTTTGGAATGCTCCATTACCAGAGCTAGCATTTGCCTTTCTAGGAAACTTCACTTATGAAAAAGCTGGTCCCTAACTCTGAGATCCCACAGTTCAGGAGACAATATGAAACCCAGAAACCTAGGCACCTTCAACTTGGGTCAACTGCTACATTTGGAGAATGGGATTTGTCAGAGCACTACTAATGATGATAAGGCTCAAAGTATGGCCAAGGGGTAAGTGACCCAAATGGAAAGAAGGGTCATTGAAGCTGGCAGAGTCAGACTTTAAAATTAAGATATAGAATGTATCATCCACAGAAATACTAAGTCATCCAAGATGATGGCAATATTTCCCCTGGGAACTCTGAGAGCCAGGGGCCCAAGTCCTGGAGAATGTTGGGAGGTAGGTAGATGGTAGTGCCAAGAAAGGGATTTTCAAAGAAAGGTGATGGTCCAAGAGAGGCAATGAGGAATGGAAGGACACTGACCACCCTCTTCCTTGTCCCATGGTGGGTGGGCTATGGGAAGGAGTTAGCGTCTCTCAGGATGGCAGCAACAGAAGCCATGTCCTCAGTGAAATTTCAGTGAAGGCAGAAAATGGAGGAAGCTTATTTCTGTAGGTGAACAAAGGCTCAGGAGTCTGGGTCTAGTGGTGGGCGGGGCAGAAAGCAGCGTCAGCCCAAGAGTGCAGGAGAAGGCAGATTACCAGACTCACTTGCATTTGGGGAGTTAGCCTGGAATGACAGGGAAGGAGGGAAAGATGGAGGAGGACAGTGGGACTGACTGACCAGGAACCAAAGGAGACCATGACTGAAATGACCTCCATGCTGTGCTGTATAGGGATCTGTACAAGGTTCCCAGCAGAAATTTGGTGACATTATTTGGGAGCCTCTGCAGGGCCTGGACCTGGTGAAGGGATGGGTAATTAGACCTGAGAAAGAAGAGAAGTAGACAGTGGTCCTCCAGCATCTCCAGCCCTGGGGCGATGTGCCTTTGCTGTGGATCCTGTCATAGGTCCCTCATCCATGCCCCCTTTCTTCTCGATGGAGGGGGCCCCTGCTCTTTGGGTAGGATTGACTTCACCTCCAGCCCCAGTGATGTGTCTTTAACCAATTAGCAAAACCCCAGCCTCCTGGTCCAGTGACTGGTTCAGGGAGGGACCTCAGCCAGCTCTGCCCTCCTCTGCATGTTGGCTTTTCTCTGGCCACAGAGGTTGCTTAGGGGCAATCACATGACAGACATTGGCCCAAACCAATTAAAACCCAGTCATCTGTAAGGATGGTGGGGTGTAAGAGCCTACAATCCCCAAAAAACTATAGCCACTTCTGTACCATAAGGAGAAACAGAATAAGGCCAAGGCCAACACGTAGACGAGGGCAGAGTTGAGGGAGTCCCAAAAGACCTTGAAGATGTTGGGAATTTCTAGATTGAACCATTAGTACCATTAGTTAAGTTCTCATTGCTTCTGAGACAGTAAAGGCCTCTTAGTATTTAAACTAATTTGAGTTGAGTTTTCCGTTACATATCTTAGGCATCTCTTTCTCCCATTGGCTCTGCCACATCCCATTTCAGGGCCAGCGTGTGTCTGTGGGGAAGGGCATGGCAAGGATTCTGGTTTTCTTACCTCTCAGAGGACTGTGATTCTGAAGATAAGAGCTGCATGTAAGTAAACTAGGAGCCGGGGAGGGAGCCAGTCTCTGTCAGAGAATGGCCAGCCCCCAGCCTTTACCTTGGGACCCAGACGCTTATTTCTATCCTGCAGAATCTTCTGCACTATTAACCTATAGTCTTAGCAATCTCCCTAAGTCACTCTTCTGTTAATGTTTCTCCTTGTCTCTTATCTTTACCATTGTTATTATCTGCTTTCCCTTCCTCCTCTCATTCAATCCATGAATATTTATCCAGTGCTTAGCAGGTTGCAGTCACTGTTCTGGGCACCGGGGGTACGTCAAGGAAAAAAACAGATATATAGCTGTATATTTAGATTCAGATAAAGTGGAAAATCCAAAGCAGGAGCTCTTTTTTTATAAAGATTTTATCTATCTGTCTGTCTGTGTATCTATCTATCTATCTATCTTAGAAAGAGAGAGCAAGTGGGGGAAGGAGCAGAGGGGGAGGGAGAAGGAGAGGAGGAAAGAATTTCAAGCAGATCTGTGCACCGAGAGCTGAGCCCTACTCAAGGCTCAATCTCACAACCCTGAGATCATGACCTCAGCCGAAACCAAGAGCCCATGACTTAAGAGGCTGAGTCACACCCAGGTGTCCCAAAGCAGGGGATTTTTGGATGCTCGCCTCACTGAAAAAGTTTTGTTGCTTTGGCTTCTGGGTAAAGATCTGAAAGGAGGGAGGCATTGATCACATGAGACTCTGGAGGGGAAAAGCATTCCTGGTGGAGGGAACAAGTCCCAAGGCCTTGAGGTGGGCGTGTGCCTGGTGTGTTTGAGGAGCAGCAAGGAGCCTGGTCTGACGGTTGGGAGTGATACAAAGGCCAGAGGAGTAAGTGAAAAGGTCAGAAAGGTTGGGCCTTTGGGGCATATGAGCTCTTCAGCTTTCACGTCTGACAGGTAGGGAGACAAGAACAGGTTTAAATAGAGGACTGACACTGCTTGACTTAATTTTTTTTTTTAATATTTTATTTATTTCACAGAGAGAAACACAGCGAGAGAGGGAACACAAGCAGGGGGAGTGAGAGAGGGAGAAGCAGGCTTCCCACTGAGCAGGGAGCCCGATGCGGGGCTTGATCCCGATGTGGGGCTTGATCCCGGGTCTCCAGGACCATGACCCGAGCCAAAGGCAGTTGCTTAACCAACTGAGCCACCCAGGTGCCCCTGCTTGACTTAATTTTAAAGGAAAGAAAAGTCAAGGATGACTCCATTTTTTTGGTCTGAGCGAATGAAAGAATTGACTTGCTCGTAACTGAGATGAGACTGTTGGAATGTTCTTGGTGATGTGTGTTGGGGGAGGTTTGTGTGATGGAGAACAGGTGGTCACCTTTGGACATTTAAGTCTGGCATCCATTCAGAGAGGTCATGTGGACAGATAGATGTTTGAGTCTGGATGAAATTCAAGGTCGAGCTGATCCACAAAACTGGATAAACCTACTAAAATAACCACTTGTTTTGCCCTTATTTCGAACATCCTTTCTCTAAACTGTGACAATACTTTAACTCATATCTTTGTATTCTTCATTTAGAGAAGGGCTGAGTGTACTCGAAATGATTAAGTAGCATGTTATGGAAGATGATGGGGTAAAACAAATCTTTTTGTAATGTCACCTACCATGGAAGCTAAGGTTTTGTTAGTTTAGTGAAGATAAAATAACAGATATTTTACAATACTATATCATTCCGGCTTAATGAATTCACCATTGTCATAATATGTATATAAAGTAAACCATTTGTAAAATATCCCAAGTGTTTTATTTTTTAGTTTCAGAGGTAGAGTTTAGAGTTTAGTGATTTATCAATCGCGTATAACACCCAGTACTCATTATACCAAGTGCCTTCCTTAGTGCCTGTCACCCAGTTAGCCATCTCCCCCACTGACCTAAAATATTCCTAGTACTACTGCACGATTAAAAAGGAATCAAATGGTGCTCTACTAGTCACATGCTCTTGCCTCAGGGCCACTGTACCTTCTGTTCCCTATAACCTGGAGCACTCTTCCCACAAATATGAACAAGATTTGTTCCCTTGCTTTGTTCACATCCCTGTTCAGATGTTATCTTACTGGAGAGCCTGCCCTAGCCAGATTCAAATAGCACAACCCATCACTAGCTATTCTTTTTTCTCCTTGAAGTGATCACCACCTCCTGGGGTGTAGATCTGTTTCCTGTCTTTTCTCCTCCATGACAATGGACTCCTCAATAGCTCTTTGCTGAACGAATGTAGATCAGCATATTGCTGTTCAAAAGAACTGTGTGAAGCTATGGTGACTTCATTATCTTACCACTTTGCTAACATTATGCATTGCAATCTTACATTTTGGCTACTTTAGTAGATGTAAGGTATTATGTCAAGGTTGTTTTAAAATTTTTGATTTTCGGGCACCTGGGTGACTCAGTGGGTTAAGCCTCTGCCTTCGGCTCAGGTCATGATCTCAGGGTCCTTGGATCGAGGCCCGCATTGGGCTCTCTGCTCGGCAGGGAGCCTGCTCCCTCCTCTCTCTGCCTGCCTCTCTGCCTACTGGTGATCTCTCTCTCTGTCAAATAAATAAATAAAAATCTTAATTTTTTTTTTTTTAATTTTCAAGGATGGCAAACATTTCTCCATGCACTTATGTACTAATTTTTTTCTCTTCGTGAATTACATTACTTACTACCTTCTTTATCTATTTGGTTATTGTTATCTTGATTATTTTTACATATTTAAATAAGCTTTTATACATATTTGGCATTTTCTGATTATTATTTGGTGCAAACATTTTTTCTCAAGCTTTTGTCTTTTAATTTTTTACTTATTTTAAAATATCTAATTTATTTATTCGACAGAGAAACACAGCTAGAGAGGGAACACAAGCGAGGGAATGAGAGAGGGAGAAATAGGCTTCCCACCTAGCAGGAAGGCCATGTGGGACTGGATCCCAGGACACTGGGATCATGACCCGAGCTAAAGGCAGACGCCTATCGACTGAGCCACCCAGGTGCCCCAAGCTTCTGTCTTTTTAAAAACCAATTAAAAAAAAAAAAAGCCAGTTTAAAAAAAACACATTTTTTTTGAGACAGGGGCGGAGGAGAGGCAGGGGGATAGAGAATGTCCAGAGCGGATCCCCTGCTCCATTTCAGGACCCTGAGCTCATGACCAGAGGCAAAATCAAGAGTTCCAAGCTTAACCAAGGGAGTCACAAAGGTGCCCCTAAATCTTTAATATTAATCTTCTTTTACAGTTTCCTCTATTGTTTCAAAGACTCCAGAATGTTGACATTTAGTCACAAACATAACTTTTATCCTACTTAATATAGTGTCTTTAAATATTTAGCATTTCAATCCTTTTGGAGTTTACTTTGATGTATAATGTGGAACTTAGATTTTTTTTCCATCCAAATTTTCATTCCTTACTAAGTAACCCTTACTTACTGCCGTGTTTGGGAATACGGCTTTACTATGTATACACACGTTATGTTTATTCAATCTCATTCCTTTGCGTTGAGCTCAGCTTCTGCTTTTAGCTCAGATCTCACCCCCAGCGCAGAAAAACCAAGGGAGCATTTCGCCCCCTGCAGGCGGCCGTGGTTCCCCAGGACCGGGAAAGCCAGAGACCCCGCAGCAAAGCCTTTCAAGAGGCGTCGCTCTGCGCCCCGCAGGAAGATTTTGGGCCAGGACTCCTCTAGCCTTTGAGCTTCCCTGATCTGGGCTGTCTTCTTTGTATCTTTACACACACACACACACACACACACACACACACACACACCCTGACCCCGACCCCGACCCCGACCCCGACCCTGGGCCACGCAACCTGCTGCTTCGATCGCAGGCTCTCTGGGCCAACACACTTCCCTCCACTTCCTCGCTCTTCTTCGCACATTACTACTGACTGTACGCACTCTCAACAAGGGGCTAGCTGTTGGAAGTGTTGAACCCGACAAGGTTCAAACGGGAAAACGAAAGTATTTGATTTATTCAACAGATGCACACATACCTACTGTGTGCCAAATACTGTTGTCAGATGAGTCCCGTACTGAGCCAGCCCCGGGCGCCTAGAACCAATACAGTTTGGTGGCCAGAGTTGAAAAAAAAGGTCTTTGAGCATCTCCGGAAATCAGCGGAGAGCCGGGTAGGCCGACGGTCCTGGATGCTGGTCATGGGCTGGGCTCTGCACCCTTCTCTTTGTTCTCTTCCCGTTAATCCGCCAGCCGCCGAGACGAAGGGTGTCCTGCGACCGCATAGCCCCGGCGTGGCGCCGGCCGGCACAAGGCTACCGCGCGTTGGGGGACCCCAGCGCCCCCGCGCCCGCCAACGCGCAACGAGCGCCCCTCCAGCAGGAAGGCGGTGCGCTCCCAGGGTCAGGGCCCCGCTCCCGGGCACGCCCAGGGGAAGGAGCTCGCGGGCGGCACATTCGCCCATGCCCAGGCCTCTCTCGGCTCCACCGAGGGGCACTCACCCGCAGCAACCTCAGCCGCCCCTCGCGCTGGGGGGTCCACGCCCGTAACTCTGGACACGGTCTGACAGTCCGCGTCCGGAAAACCCGGTCATAAATGGAGAGTAAAACCGACCAGCCACTGCAGCATTTCCGTGAAAAAACCCCTGAAAAGCCAGAGTCGGCTTCAGCAGATTCTCCAAGGTCACGAATCTGGAGCCCTGTACCCTCCAATTGCATGGGTCCTGGGGCAGGGGAGCAACCATCAGGAGACAGCCTTGCTGCAGGGATGAGGGACACCTGGGCTAGGAGGTCGCTTTCCTCCTGCTCCAGGGCCTGCCCAGGCACTTACTGTCTCCTGGGAGAACATACACAAGCCCCTGAATCTAGTATTTCTTTTACATGAATTTGTATTTATTTATCACAGTACTCACAACAGGCTTGGAAAATAGCGTTCACGTTGTATACCTATATGTAAGTTGTATTTTTTTATGGCCCAGCGGGGATTCTTAGTCTAGGATTTTGAAGCTGACATCCATGAAAACCCTGAAATCGTTTCAAATTTTTGGGCTGATTTTTCTGGAAGGAGTTCTGTAGCTTTTATGATTACCAGAGTGCTCACAACCTTCGTTTGGTTGAGCAGGGCAGGTCTAAAGTTGAGGCTCAGTGGGTTTAGGGACTCAACAGTATGCACTAACACTGAGGGTCGGAGGGGCCCGAATCTGGACCCCTGTGGAAGTGTATGGTTCTCTGCTAAGGGTCACTGCAGCGTGAACTTGCTCTCCCTCCTTACAGAAGGTCCTCCAACCCCCCCCCCCAAAAACTTCAGGGGTAACTTCGGTTTCCTTTTAAAGTCAAGTTAGGTTCAAGTAGATTTACTTCTGCATTTCTCTGAGCTTAAATAGAAATAACTCTCTGGTGGGTTTTTTTCCCTGGGTTAGTCATGCAAATGCCCTGTGCTTCATTTACACTTGGTTTCAGCTTCTGGGGCAGCCCTCTGCACATGCTGGGCCCAGGACCCCTCCCTCCAGGCATGGGAGTCTCTGGGGGGAACTTCGGTGCTGACTTCACTGGGCTGGGTTTTCCTCAGCCAATGTGACCAGGGAGTTAAAACATGTTCCTTTTAAGGAAAAAAGAATGCAAGGTTTTTGTGCATGTGTGAAGAAAAAAAAAATTACAAAACCACCTGTAAACCCACTAATAGGCCTAACAACAATAAATGATTTTGTTTTTAATATCAGCTCTCCTATGTGTACACATAGGATTATGTGATTAAAGCAGTATCATAATTATATATTAAGAACTGTTCTTGGGGCAGCTGGCTTGCTCAGTTGCTGAAGCCTGTGGCTCTTGCTCTCTGGACTGTGAGTTCAAGCCCCACGCTGGGTATAAAGATTGCTTAAGAATAAAAATTTTTTTTAAGATTTTATTTATTTATTTGACAGAGAGAGAGTGTGTGTGTATGTGCACAAGCAGGGGGAGTGGCAGGCAGAGGGAAAGGGAGAAGCAGACTCCCCGCTGAGCAGGGAGCCCTTGACGGCTGGATCCCAGGAGCCTGAGATCATGACCTGCGCCGAAGGCAGGTGTCAAACCGACTGAGCCACCCAGGCACCCCTTAAAAATAAAATCCTTTAAAAAAAAATAAATAAAAGCAAAGCTCTTCCTTAGCCTACTGTAAACCTTTTACTATCTTCATAACATTTCTACTCTTTGGGCACACTTCATCATCTCCCTTTGTTGCGTGAGCTGCCTAACATCTCAGAAGTGGGAAAGGTAAGAGAAGAGTGAAGGGAATTGATTGGCGCTCCTCTAACTAATTCGGCTCTCTGGGATCAGAGCTTCAAAGCTTCCCAAACAGCTCTGGAGGGCCGTTGTGTAGGCTGAGAGCCTTCCCTTCTCTCCCCCACCTCCTGTGAACTGTCTGAGGCCAGTCAAGTCCTGAGGCTGGAGGAGGGGCCCTGTTGGCTAATGGAGGAGGTGCTGGGAAGACCTAACAGTCAGATCAATTAGAGACTCATCTGGGCTAACCAGCAGGGGTTTCAAACATACATGTTTTCGAAAGGAGTGAGATGATTTGGAACTAGCATTAGCAATATCCCAGGAAAGGAACCTGCCTGCAGGGGTTACGCACAGACAAAGGTCCCTGGGCCCTGGGGTCCAGAAGCCACTGGACACACAAAGATGTACAGTTTTATCCTTAACCACCCTGAGTGTGTGCACGTGTGTATCAGTTATTCCACATCCTTTCCCATTTGGGCGGTGGTATCATAAAAAGGGTCCCGTTTTGTAAGTATGGTTGCAGAAATCAGATGGCATGGCACAAGGCGAACATTTCACTTTTTATACTTCTGTGTTATTTGACTTCTTAAAATAAGCAAGAGTTATTTTTGTTATTTAAAAAATTGATGGTGGATTGTGCCTGTGTAACAAGATCACTCGGTTTCAAGGAGGCCCTGCCCTGGAGTCCTCAGTAGTTTGACCAAACTTCCAACAAGTTAGTCTGATTTAGTTTTTTAAGGATTTTATTTATTTATTTGACAGAGAGAGAGATCACAAGTAGGCAGAGAGGCAGGCAGAGAGAGAGGGGGAAGTAGGCTCCCCGCTGAGCAGAGAGCCCGATGCAGGCCTTGATCCCAGGACCCTGAGATCATGACCTGAGCTGAAGGCAGAGGCTTTAACCCACTGAGCCACCCAGGTGCCCAGTCTAATTTTTTTAAAGGGAAAATTGGGGTGGGGGGCAGCGCCTGAGTGACTCAGTCCGTTAAGGGTCTGCCTTGGACTTGGGTCCATGATCCCAGAGTCCCAGGATCAAGCCAGGCATCAAACTCCCTGCTCAGCAGGGAGTCTGCTTCTCCCTCCGCCTCTCACCCCACTTGTGCTCTCTCTTGTGCTCTGTCTCTCAAGTACACAAATGAAAAAAATCTTTAAAAAAAAAGGAAAATAGGGATAAAAACACAGACACACAGATAATCCAGTGTCAGCATTCCTGACCTCTGTCCCCTCACCTCTACCGTGGATGGTCCTGCCTTGATTTAGCCCTCATTCTTTCTCTCCAGGCCTGTGAACTCCAGGAGGGCAAGGCCGTGGTTCTTATCCGGTCTCCGGGTACAGTACAGCTCCCAGTGGAGAGTGGCCAGTCAGTCCATCAATAAATATTAACAATGAATGAGCTACGGCAATGATCTCCTTCCTATTGGTCTTCCTGCCTCTTGTCTTACATGTGCTGCTAATTAAATTCAGCAGCCATACACCTGGTGTACCTGCAGGCCACGTGTTCCCTGCTATTGTCTTCAGCCAGCTGTCTTTGAACTGTCCTGTTTCTGCGTTCTTTAAAATCAGTTTTTGAATTTGTAGTATAAGTTTGGATAATTTCAAAGGACATAATAATGTCCTTTCTGGGTTATTATATATATTGACATTTAAAACTGTTATAACACCTTTGGGACGCCTGGGTGACTCAGCTGGTTAAGCGGCTGCCTGCGGCTCAGGTCATGATGGTAGGGTCCTGGGATTGAGTCCTGCATGGGGCTCCTTGCTCGGTAGGGAGCCTGCTTCTCCCTCTGCCTGCCACTCTGCCTGCTTGTGCGCTCTATCTCTCTGACAAATAAATAAATATCTTAAAAAAAAAAAACCCTATTATAACATCTTTTAGAAAATGTATCTAATAGAATCTACATACCAGAGTAGAGCCTGACTTGGTAGAACATGCGACGCTTGATCTGGGGCCCGGCTGTCAGTTGGACCCCATGTTGAACGTGGAGCCTACTTAAAACAAGGAGAGAGAGGGGTTGCCTGGGTGGCTGAGCCAGTTAAGCGTCTGCTTTCCTATCAGGTCATGAGCCCAGGGTGCTGAGACCGAGTCCTGTGTTAGGCTCCCTTCTCAGGCGGGTGGTGTCTGCTTTGCCTTCTGCCTTCTGTCCCTCCCCCAGGTTTTTCTCTCACTCTCTCTCTCTCTCAAATAAACAAAATTTAAAAAAAGAGAGAGAGAAAGAGAAAGAGAGAGAAAAAATAATCTACATACTGTGGCAGCTCAATGCCCACCATTATCCTTTTGTTTTTTAAAAAATAGACAAAGTTTTCTCTAAAGTTGGAATTTTATTTTGTGCCATTTTTCTTATCAAATTTGTAAAATCCATTGCCCTTCTCCCCACAGTATTTTTTCTGAGGTAACATATTCCTATCCTTGAAAGTCTTTTTTGATTACCTTATTCTTCTTTTCTGTAATAACAAAATATAGAAGAATTGAAATTTTAAAAAGTTTCTTGGGGCGCCTGGGTGACTCAGTTGGTTAAGTGACTGCCTTCGGCTCAGGTCATGATCCCGGAGACCCGGGATCAAGTCCCACATCGGGCTCCCTGCTCGGCGGGAAGCCTGCTTCTCCCTCTCTCACTCCCCCTGCTTGTGTTCCCTGTCACGCTGTGTTTCTCTCTGTCAAATAAATAAAATCTTTAAAAAAAAAGTTTCTTGTGATCGTTAGGTTTATAGGTGCTGTATTTCTTCCTGACTGAATAGCATTATGATTATTAGTACACAATTGGTCAAAACAATACAAATGTATTATAAGTTATTAATATTTATTCAACCTCAAAACAAAGTTTTAGTGACAATGTCTCTCTTGGGTCCATATTTCTATTAGTCCACGTATTGGTGGTTAAGTATTCCCTTGCTTACAGAAATAAGTAAATGAGAATGGAAAGAGTAGTTTTGATATAGCAATCTTTCTTATTTGAGCCCCTTCTGAGTTATGTGCCAAAAATCACATAGCGATATATTATCAATATTTATTTTTAATAATTGATCGGCTAGTAACTCAATTTTCAGTTTTGTTGAAAGCAAAGGCATTGGAAACCACCTGACTTTCAAAAGGATTTGTTACCCAGTTAGACCCATTCGCTTTTCAATTTCTGGGAAACATACCAAGACAGGCTTTACCAAGACTTAACAAATTAATATTATTTGTATCTTTTATTCTTTCATATAGAGACGCTTTCTTTAACCCCATATACTCAGAAAGAATTGGTAGCATAAAAATATTAATTTTTAATATGCCTTGCCAATATAATTTTTAAAAATCAAATGCTTTTATCTTATTATAGGTTTTACAAAAAATTTGTCAAAACCTTGGAGCTGCACATGTGACTCATTCGATTTAAGAGAAATGCCTACCATTAAGAAAAATGGGCAGGCGCCTGGGTGACTTAGTTGGTTAAAAGACTGCCTTTGGCTCATGTCCTGATCCCACAGAGTTCTAGGATCAAGTCCCGAATCTGGCTTCCAGCTCAATGGGGAGTGTGCTTCTCCCTCTGACCCTCTCCCTTCTCATGCTGTCCCTCACTCTCTCAAATACATAAAATCTTTTAAAAAAAGAAAACTACGGGGCGCCTGAGTGGCTCAGTTGGTTAAGTGACTGCCTTGGGCTCAGGTCATGATCCTGGAGACCCGGGATCGAGCCCCACATCCGGCTCCCTGCTCGGCGGGAGGCCTGCTTCTCCCTCTCTCGGTCCCTCTGCTTGTGTTCCCTCTCTGGCTGTATTTCTCTCTGTCAAATAAATAAATAAAATCTTAAAAAAAAAAAAGAAAACTTGGCAAAACCAGTCTATTATTAAATCAATCAGCCAACCAGTCTTTATTTTTTTGATTTTGATAAGCATGTGTTTCTACGAAACACATCTCACCTGAATTCTAGTTCTTTTTTCTTTTTTAAGATTTTATTTATTTGTTAGAGAGAGAGAGCATGCATGCATGAAAGAGAGGGAGAGAGACAGCAGGAGCAGGGGAAGAGGGAGAAGCCGACCCCACACTGAGCAGAGAGCCCCACGTGGGGCTCTATCCTGGACCCTGGGATCATGACCTAAGCCAAGGGCAGACACTTAACCGACTGAGCCACCCAGGTGCCCCCTGAATTCTAGTTCTAAGTAGACTGGCTGGAGAAGGCAAGAGAACCTTGCCCGGAGTTTGTGTCAGGATGATAAAAGATGTTGCCACTCCCAGTATTTCCTACCTGACTTCCCTTTGTTTTGCTCTCAGAAGATTCTGTCTCTGAAGCAACGCCTTTTTTTTTTCTTTTTTCTTTTTTTTTTAATAGCAGTGTGAGGCGGGAAGAAGTTACAAATCTTGTCATTTTTCCTTGGACCCATTTGACCATGTATCTAAATTTGAACATTTCAACATGTGCCAAGTTACCCCATTTCCACATGGTACTTCAAACTTAAATGTATGTAGGACAGGTGAGGACACAAAATCTACTACAGGTTTCCTGTTTAAAGAGATGAATTTTTGGGGTACCTGGGTGGCTTAGTCAGTTAAGCATCTGCCTTCAGCTTGGGTCATGGTCCCAGGGTCCTGGGATCGAGCCCCGCATCAAGCTCCGCGTTCAGTGGGGAGTCTGCTTCTCCCTCTGCCTCTGCCTGCTGCCATGTCTATTTGGGCTCTCTCTCTGTCAAATAAATAAACTCTTAAAAAATATATGAGTTTTTAATATCCTTGGTCAATTAACAATACAAGCTTTAGGATGGGTGAAAGATAAACCTCTCTTTCATCAGGAGAAGGGGGATTGTGAACAGGGTCGGGGGAGAGGAAAAGAGGCATAATGGTATAGCCTGAAGGTCATCTTTCAGCAAAAGTACATATGGAAGTCAAAGAACCTTCCTGAACAGGTGGTCTCAAACACTCCATGCCTGCATCCCCTGGAAACACCAGTTTATTATAATTAATTAATTATTTTTTATGATTATTATTTTTAAAGATTTTATTTATTTATTTGACAGAGAAAGACAAAGCGAGAGAAGGAACACAAGCCGGGGGGATTGGGACAGGGAGAAGCAGGCTTCCTGCTGAGCAGGGAGCCCGATGTGGGGCTCAATGTGGGGCTCCATCCCATGACCCTGGAATCATGACCTGAGCCGAAGGCAGGAATTTAACAACTGAGCCACGCAGGCATCCCTGAAACCCCGGTTTAAAGACTACTATCTTCGAGCGCTGTTCTGATCAGCAGCTTGCTGGCTGGGAGATGGAGGGGGCAATGTGACAGGAATATGGGCAGTTTGGAGAAGATGATAAAGGCTCCCAGCTCACAGCCTTGCCAGGAAGTCGGCACCTGAGCCCTACAACTATGAGGAATGGAATTCTTTTTTTTTTTTAAAGACTTTATTTATTTATTTATTTATTTATTTATTTATTTATTTATTTATTTATTTATTTTTAAAGATTTTATTTATTTGACAGAAAGAAACAGAGCCAGAGAGGGAACACAAGCAGGGGGAGTGAGAGAGGGAGAAGCAGGCTTCCCGCTGAGCAGGAAGCCTGATGTGGGACTCGACCCCAGGTCTCTGGGATCATGACCTGAGCCGAAGGCAGTCGCCCAACCAACTGAGCCACCCAGGCGTCCCAAGACTTTATTTATTTATTTGGCAGACAGAGAGCGAGATAGAGCAAGAGAGGGAGAGCACAAGCAGGGGGAGTGGCAGGCAGAAGGGGAGAGGGAGAAGCAGGAGGGAGCCCGACCTGGGTCTCCATGTAGGACTCCATCCCAGGACCTCAAGATCATGACCTGAGCCGAAGGTAGACTCCTAACTGACTGAGCCACCCAGGCATCCCAAGGAACTGAGTTCTGTCAACAATCTGAGTGAATGTGGAGGAAGTTTTCTCCCCAGAATCTTCAGAGACAAACGCCATCCCACATTTTATCTCATCACCTCTCTGAGACTCTGACCAGAGGACCCAGTTGAGCCAGGCTGAACCTGGGCTTCTGACCTACAGAACAAGTGTGGTTTTCAACCACCTCATTTGTGGTAATTTGCTATGGCAGCAATAGAACATGAATCCACCATGCTATAATTATTTGACCGTATTATATTCTAAGACATTGATGCCACCACACTATCATTACTGATCAGCCCCCTCATGCTTTTACTTCCTTTCTCTTCCAATTTAGACTCTCCAGTCTGCCATTATAATTATTTCCTTATAAGGATCCTTAGCTCTCGCTCTTCTTTCCTTTTATTGCAGTGCTGATCAACCTTGACTGGGCTTAGCATCAGAATCATCTGAAGTGTTTGTTAAAGCATAGAGTGCTGGGCCCACTTGCAGGGTCTCTGATTCAAGAGATCTGGGGTGAGTCCTGAGAATCTACATTTTTCTTACGAGCTTTCGATGAGTCTGATGTTGTGGTCTGGAGACCCTGCACTGAGAATCACTGCTTTGCCACTACCCCCCTGACTGAACTCACTTCTGTCTTCTCTGTACTTGCAACAAAGGAGCTGGATGCTGCTCAAGAGAAACTACCTAATGGGGTGACCGCTTTTGTTGGAAGTTGTGATTATTGTCCCCAAATGAGTCCTCGGTAACTTCCTGGCTGTCCCTTCGCAGTTCTCTAGGATGGTTCCCATCTGTCTGCACACTCTTCCGTCTCCTCTTCTCAAACCTCCAGTCCCCCACCCACCCCCTTAATTTCAGCAGGTAACTTCACTTCCCACACTTTCGGGAGGGGCTAGAAGCCAGGAGGGAACTCCCTCATCTTGCCATTGAGGAGGCCTTAACTGTTAAAGTTGCTCTTCCCTCCCGCTCAAGGGTAGGGTAGACTCCACCCATCACAGTCAAACTCTCCTCCTGGGCTCTGCACCCTGTGGTTTTCACCTCTCCAAGAACTCTGCTTCTTCAATTTCTCATTTTTTCCCGTATGCTATTAATGTGTTAATCTGGAATATTCCTTGTATCCCCATTGGTAACCCTCCCTTGACCATATAGCCTTTTCTGGCCACAATTTCATTTCTCTTCTCCCATTCCACAGTCAAATTCTTGAAAAAGTTTTTGATGGTGTTTCTACCTCCTCATTTCCCATTCTCCCTTTTAAAAGATGTGTGGGATGTAGATTTATTTCTGGATAAATATCACATTAGATATCTGATATTTGTTGAGTACCACTCTACTCCCGCTTTCATGGAGTTCATGGAGAGACCGCTAAATATAGCATTTGCAGCTGGTGACAAGTGCTATGCAGAAAACAGAGGGATATGATGGCTTTCAAGACCCAGAGGGACAAGCAAGAAATACACATGGAGCACCCACAATGCACCAAGAGCCGTAGACCCTGAGAATGTGTCAGTGAAGAAAGCAAAGATTTCGGTCCACCCGTTTACATTCTAGTAGGAGAGTATAGAAGATAAGCAGTGACAACAAAAGATAAAAAATACAGATTAGTGAATGAGATACAGAGAAAAATAAAGCAGAGAGAGTTAGAGATGCAGGGGGATAGTAATTTTCAATAAGGTGGTCAGATAAGGCTCACTGAAAAGGTGCCTTTGGGTAAAGACCTGAGGGAAAAAGACTCTGGAAGGCTAACTCGGGGAGGAACATTCCACGCAGAGAAAACAGCAGGAGAGAAGACCCCAGGGCTAGGGCCTGCAGTGGCTCCTTGGAGAAACTGCAAGAAAATGCAAAGAATGAGCAGGTGGCCAGTGGTCCTGGAGTTAGGTGAGGGGGGGAGGGGG
>PITA01008391.1:0-16471 GCA_004023965.1 Spilogale gracilis
ATAAGGCCATTGGGGGGTGCTTGCATGGCTCAGTCGGTTAAGTGTCTGACTCGATTTCTGCTCAGGTCATGATCTCAGGGTTCTAGGATCAACCTCCACACCAAGCTCTGTGTTGGGTGTGGAGCCTGCTTAACATACTGCCCTCTACCCCCTAAATATGCTCTCTTAAAAAAAAAAGTCATTTGGTGGAGGGTCTTTGAACATGCAGCTTTTCTCAGAAGTGCAATGGAAAATTCTTAGCCCCATGATGACACTTTGGCATGGTGGAATTCTGGGCCAGAAGAGGTTTTCTGAGGCCCCTGAGATCATTTTCCCACTTCTATTAGTTGAAAGTCATAAACAGGACTGGCTGGATCTAAGTATAGTATCCCTGAGTGGTGAGTTACACCATCTGCTAATAAAAAGTTTTACTCTTTGACATGTTCTGCTAAGTTTTTATTGTGGGTTGTGAATGTTTAATGTCCTCCTAAGGGCTTTTAGGCGAATATGTTTTCACAGCACATGTGGTGCCATTATACTGTGAACCAAACTAATGGGTTTTAATTATGCCAAGGCTGTGGATCCTGGAGCTGCTGACAAATTCATAATGTGTTTTAAATTGTACGAAGGAAAGCACAAACCAAAGATTTAACCTGGAATAATGTTTGGAAAATAATGTCTTTTGTGGAGATGGCACCTATCGTTTTGATTTCTTGAATTGAAGAATATGGTTGACTCATGCAGCGTTTTTTTTTTTTTTTTTTAAAGATTTTATTTATTTGACAGAGAGAAACACAGGCAGAGAGGGAACACAAGCAGGGGGCGTGAGAGAGGGAGAAGCAGGCTTCCCGCCGAGCAGGGAGCCCGATGTGGGACTCGATCCCGGATCTCCGGGATCATGACCTGAGCCGAAGGCAGTCACTTAACCAACTGAGCCACCCAGGCGCCCCTCATGCAGCGTTATTATCTGCATGACAGAGGAGAGAAAGGGCTACTCTTGACTTTGAGTGGCTGGTTTTGGGCCAGGGTTTTCCCTTCCTCTCTGTGTGGATTTGAACAAATCATCTGATGTGAAGCACTTCATTAAGCCTTCGCTAGAACATACCTAAGAGCTATGATACAGGGGCTTACCAAGGATTATTGACAGAATCCAGTAAGGTGATACCTGGACAAACAGTGAAAATTTGAGTGGGCTCTTACCTGTTGTTCTGATGAAAGGGGGTTCAGTCATAACTGACAGAGCCACTTGGAGTTCTCTGCCTGTTGGGAATCTGGTTACTTTTGTTAATATTTTCCCCTTCCCGTTGCAATTCTAGCTCTGTCATTTCCCTTAGTCTGTTAAGCGTAGCTCATGGGGGGGTGAGCTGGACTCCGCATCCAAGTTGATGTGTAGGTATGTGCAATTTTGGCATTTATCTAATGTCTTTATTCTAAAATTGTGGAGAACCGAACATCGCCCTTGTGGTTAGCATATCGAGTTAAGCCCTGCCGTCTTCCCAACTTTGCTGCGCTCATGTGCGTCCACTGACTGTCAAGATTCGCTGGCAACTCCCCAAACAAAGATCTTTGATGCTGACTCAGGCAAAGTGCTTCTATCCTGATTTTCCTGATAGTACTCCTGCATTTTGTCATCAGATGGCTGTTATGATGGAATTAGTTGGTGCCAGTAGGGATATATGTGATTTCTCCTCTTTTTAATAAAATACTTACAAACTTGCTCTTGAGTCCCATCCTCATTCCCTTGGTGCTGAGAGGCCATCACAGCATTCATGAAGTGTGTTGAGTTTTCTGCCAGTCAGTCCCAGGTATAACTGAATCTTTGTAACGGTCTTAAAATAATTGGAATAAATTTAATGGAAAAGTAGAGTTCTTGCCACATACTAGCTACCGATTAAATGTTTTAAGTATTGAGTTGATAAGGACTCCTGCTCCTCGAGGGGTAGTGGGTATGTTGTGAATGTTGTGACCTATAGCTTTGATTGAAACATATGCCAACTTTGTAATAACCAGTCAATTGCATTACACTCCTTAAACACCAGTGAATCAAATAATCATCAGATTAAAAAAAACCCCTATAATCTCAATTGAAATTTTACTTGATGCTTAAAAAAACACCTTTGCTATTCTCTACCTTATACTCATCTGAGATTCTCTTCAATTGAATGCATACTTCTCATCCTTGTAAAACTCAAGGTTGCAAATATTTAGTATTGGAATTGATAGTTTCTTGTGTTTTAAGAGGGTTCCAAATATTGTCTACTATTTGCTAAAGAACTGAAGACAAAATGTTGTGATAAATCCATTGCAGAAACTTCATTTAATGGATGGTAGAAAGGGTATTATGAGCTGTCGTAGGAAAGAATTTATCATCTTGAGAATATATGTTTAAGTAGTTAAGTATTCCTCTTCACTAAAATTGGAGCTTCCTATTACAATTAGGAGTTTTCTTATTTACGTCCTTTTCCTGGTATTAAATAGTACCGATTTCTTAAATATGAGGTTGATTAGACCAGTCTAGTTTGATGACCTTTGCATTTTCCCAATGGCAAAAGACAAAAATGAGCAAATTATTACTTCAGATAGAAAGAGATAAATGCTTGTGATAAAGCCAGAAGCCTTAAGTACTAAGGCCCATCCATCTAAATATTATCTTACTAGGATATCATTCTGTATTAGTTGCTAATACTGTCATTAAATGCTTTTGAAGCTCTTCTTTTTGAACAACAAACTTTGGTTCATACCATTCTACCTGAGGCATAATCTAATTGAAATTTGAATGTGGTCAGTATATTACTGTCGTAAGTTTCTACTTAATTCATGAGATTTTTAATGGTAAGATAATTGATAATATGTCTTTAAAAATGCCAAACCTCAACTTCCTGTTCAAAAGATTTTCTGTTATTTTATTGATTGGTGAATTTATTTTCTGTCAAATTAGTAAAAATTGAATTAAAATGGAGACACTTTAATATATTTAGAGAAAATGTTAGCAATAAATGAAGAATTTTCTCTTAACTGCTGTTTTACTAATGCTGCCCTAATAAACAGAAGAACAGGTATGTGGCTAAAGAAACGAAGGACTCAAAATTAAACTGAGGAGAGAAACTTAAAATATTTATAAGAACTGGACTATTGAATAATCAGTCATACTCACTACAGTAACATTTCATATTAAATGCCATTTTAATAATTTTCCGATCATCTGTTTACCTCTTTCAAGACGAAAATTCAGGCCAAGTTCTAGTACGTCATTTCTTCTGCATCCATCATGCCTTAGTATGACTCATTATATTAGAAACATATAATCTAATGAGTGGGAAGAGTTTTTTAACTTTTATGAGGTACACAATTATACTCCAACACTTCCATTGACTTGTACCTGAGAAATAGCAATATGTTGGGAGCGATACTGAGTTTGTTTTCTCTATAGTGTGTTGGTTGTGATACAAGGCCATTTGTCTACTGTTCTTGAACCTAGCCTGTATTTCTTTCCTTTTTTTTTTTTAAGATTTTATTTATTTATTTGACAGAGAGAAATGCAGCCAGAAAGGGAACACAAGCAGAGGGACTGAGAGAGGGAGAAGCAGGCCTCCTGCCGAGCAGGAAGCCTGATGTGGGACTCAATTCTGGGTCTCCAGGATCATGACCTGAGCCGAAGGCAGTCGTTTAACCAACTGAGCCACCCAGGCACGCGTCTTTTCTACCTTAAAAGCTTTAGAATAATCACCATATTACTTCTTGCATGCACATGGTTTATCAGGGATTCTGCATTCTTTCACTTTCTTTCTTTCTTTTAAAAAAAATTTTTTTTTTATGTATTTATTTGACACAGAGAGAGAGATCACAAGTAGGCAGAGAGAGAGGAGGAAGCAGGCTCCCTGCTGAGCAGAGAGCCCCATGCAGGCCTGGATTCCAGGACCCTGAGATCATGCCCTGAGCTGAAGGCAGAGGCTTTAACACACTGAGCCACCCAGGCGCCCAGCATTCTTCCACTTTCTGCTTCATGAGGAAGAGCCCCAAGTTCAGAGAGTTTAGGTGTTCTGCCCAAGAGCACACAGTAGCTGAGCGCAGTTGCAGAGCCAGAATTCTCTTCCAGTTCTTTCAAAGTACGTGATGAATTGTCTGTAGCAGGAAATAAACCCCTTTGATTTAGTAGTGAATGCATAGGTGTTCTTAAATGGAAAAGCAACAGGAAATGCTAGTCTAGGTTTTCATAGTATAATGGCGACAAGGTCACATGGAACAGACGTGAACTTCTATGGTAATTCTGAAATTGAGATCATGAATATGTTTAATAGGATTTTAGCCTCTGTGTATATTTATTGGTTTATTTGCTTATTGAACTTTGTCATTTATTCATTAAGCTCATTTGGACTTAGTTCCTGTTTTCCATGTTTGTTAGCATTCTGGCAAATTTCAGGGGCCCAGAAATACTTAGTGCTTTAACCTTAGAGTCTGCTTTATTCCTTCCGATATTTATATCGATTCTGAGAACTGCTGCTTCTAGTACTAAATACAGTTTGATAGCACATTATATATATGTGAAATATATATAATGTATATAACAGATTTATTTGTAATATAAGTGGAATAGAAGTATATATATTTGCAAGTTATACTGGAACTATTAATAGCTACCTTAAAGTATGTCAACTGTACTGTCTCTTCAATATTATTATTCACTTCTTGTGGTCGATTACAGACTTTTACCACTATCTCTAGTAATGGTCTCCAGTCTGAAGTCTTGCCTCTAGGAGGTACACAGACAACTCAGTGCCTTTGGGAAGATATTGTAATAGCTGTTTGTATTATTTGTACTAAAAGGCAAGAAACCAGATCTCATTAAATTGTGACAGAGTTTGAATGACATTTGGTTACACATCACCATTCTTTGTTGCCTGAAGTATGGGAACTCCCCTGCAGATCATCAGGAGTTCCACAGTTAGGATTTGTGTAGTGGTTTCCTGTCTTCTCTAAGGTTCTAGATGAAGTGAGCTAATAATAGCATTAACAGTCACAGGGTAGGCATCGGTTGAGTGTTAGCCATTATGATTATTATTATTACTACCACATATTCTAGTTCTATCTAAATTAGTTCAAAGAGTGAATAATTGGCATTATGATATTCTGTAAAGACACACAAATTGAAAACTATCCTAGCAATGGAAGCACAAATGAAAAGGAGAGGAAAATTAAAGAGTTGGTGTTTTCACTTTTTTTTCCCCAAAGATTTTATTTATTTATATTTTATTTATTATTTTTTATGATTTTATTTATTTATTTGATGGAGAGAAACAGAGAGGGAACACAAGCAACAAGTGAGTCACTCAGCGCCCCAATTTTATTTATTTATTTGATGGAAACACGGCGGGGGGGGGGGAGAGTAAGAGAAGGAGAAGCAGGCTTCCCGCTGAGCAGGGAGCGCAATGTGGGGCTCCATCCCAGGACCCTGGGTTCATGACCTGAGCCAAAGGTAGATGCTTAAGGACTGAGCGACCCAGGTGCCAGTGTTTTCATTTCTACCACAGACTCTTTGCCAGGTATATAACAAGGTTAAACAACGACAGTAATTAGATCTGATGAGAAACTGGTCAAAAACGCTCAAATCCGGCAGAAGGTATATATGGACTTATGTTATTTTAACTACGTATCTCTTGGTTCATTTGTTTCTTGAGCCACAGACCTTAATCTAATAAGAGCGTGTGGTCATTCACAGTTAGTAAGGCATTTCAGAAAAAACATTTAGAACATGAAACGAGTATCCTAGGACTTGAGTGTGTTCCTGAAAAATGCTTAGAAACTCCTACCGTGTCTTCTTTAATAGTAAAAGATAAAATGCCACATTCCCTTAGGAGTCTGAAAACTGGCTAAAATAGTACTAGGAAAAAATATTGTCACACGTGAAGATGCATTCTTATGCTAGGAAGTATGGTTGGAAGATGTATGGAAAACGTTGCTGAATGAGTGAAAAAAGTATCTGAAATATTACTCAGCAGGGGAGATTCGGTAATAAAACTGCATTGATTCTGTTTCAACAATGAAAATCATGAAGAGCTATTTTAAAAGAAAAAGGAAACAGTGAAAGATATATTCTCAGTAGTAGTGAATAAGTCTCTTGTAAAAGCAAGGAGTGTTTTTGGAGATGAAGATGGTGTTCATGAAGGGAAATGGGCATAAAGAATCTTCAGTGGAGTGGCTGCTTGACTGGAGATAGAATAAAAATCCTGGGGTGAGTTTGCAGAATTAGGTCCTTATGTGGACCTCATAGCTGCTTTCATACATAGGCAAGCTGTTGTAGCAAAAAAGTTAGAACCGGAATATAAGATACTAATAGTACTTCATAATGAAATATGCAATGACTATATCATGAACACTCTTCTTGTAATCTTGTGGCAAAATACTCACAGTGCTTAATTTTACAAAAATTTAAGAGCTCCAGGCTTGCAATTGGAATCAGGGTATTTGTTTTATTTTGTTTTGTTTTGTTTTTAGCATATTCCCTTGGATATTTCCACTGTGAAGATGACAGTTTTGTACAATGCAAAAGTACTTGCTTTCCAGGTGATCTTACTATCGGAAGAATATTTTAAAAATGAATGTTCTTGTATGATTCCTCACTGTATGAATGTGTTGCTGAGAATGCTCTAAGTGCATCAATACAAAAACTCTAACACAAGCAGACTTTACACGTGCAAATGGAGAATTTTCTAATTCTCCAAATAAAGAGAGAAAGTGAAAAGTAAACCCGTTTGTTAAAGATGCAGCAAATAAAAAGTTGTATGATTTATTTGTAAGAACAGATTGAAAATAGGGAAAATAGGAAGTTACTAGCTGAATTTTAACAATAATTTTAACAGGTGGATTAAAATGCAACATATGAATCCGTTCCCGTTTGGATCTGGGCATAATTTGTGACATTTCTTTTTCAGCCCTAAAAGCCATTAAAACCAATTGTTTTTGAGATGAAACTTCACTCGAAACCAGCATGTCATATTGTTGTGTCACAGCTTTTCAGTCTAAGACTTAAAAATATCAGGAAGCATATCCAGTTGTATTCCATTTATAACCAAGTGAAAAATTACTTCTTCAAATACCATAAGTCGTAGAAAACATTTTAGTTTGATTTTTAATATTTTGTAGTGTATTGGTGTTAGTTGGGATGCAGATACATGATTAAAACAACATTTTAGTATGCTCAGTTTTACAGATGTATGTTCAGAACACTTGCTTATGGAGTATGTGGCAGGTTGAACTGATGTCACAAGTACTTGGATCCTAATCCCTGCTGCCTGTGGATGAGTTACATGGCAAAGGGGATTTGCAGGTGTGGCTTAAGTTAAGCATCTTGACATGAGGAGGTTGTTGTAGACTAGCTGGGTAAGTTCTGCTTGTAATCACAAGTGTCCTTCTAAGAGGGAGGCTCAGAAAGACTCGACTATGGAAGAGGAGAAGGGGGATATGGTGATTGTGTAATTGGAGGGATGCGCTTTGAAGGAGGGAGAGGGGTACAAGTCAAGGAATACAGGTAGTCCCTAGCCCCTGAAAAAGGAAGGCAACCAGAGCCTCCTGTCAGAGCCAGGAAGAACAACCTTGCTCATATCTCGATGTTAACCTAATGAAACCAGTTTCAGGCTTTCTGACCTCTTAGAACTCGAAGGAAATAAATTTGTGTTGCCACTAAATGCATGGTAATTGGTTAATCAGCATTAGGACAGCCCTACACAGTGTACACTGAGAGAAGTTTGGAGACCAATCATCTCTATTCCCTTCTCCAGCTTGATGAACTACTCCTGCTTGAGGTCACTGAAATTACCCTTAGGGATTTTACAGCATGTTAGGTGTTCTACATCATTTTTCTTCTTTTAATAGCTGTCTGCCATCATATTGATGATTTCCATGAGTTATTCCACTGCAAAAAAAAATTCAGAAGGTCTTTTGAAAAATGATCTGAATAACTTAATAGGAAAATCATATTAAAAATCAAATTCAGAAAGCATGAATTTTCAAAGGCAAAACTATGTTCAATTAGACATCCTTGAAAAAATAAAGCTCGGTTTAAGGAGCAGAGTTTTTATACTATTTTTTAAAATGTATTTGTAGCTAGAGTTTTAAAGTTCTGTAGGGAAAAAGTGGTACTATCTAGGTGCTTAGATTGCCAATTGGAATTGGAGTATACTATGATAATTAAATTGTTAGCTTTACTGAGCACATATCAGTTCCGTGTGAGCTGTTTAAGTTAGTGATATAGGCATAAATTGGGAAAATTTGAGCAGTTTTATGCATGAAAGCGAGCATGTTTTGTCCAACGGAGAGGGAGGCTTTCATAAAGTCCCTGATAAATTAGATGCTTGCTTTTTACAGGTCATTATGGCGTGGTGCTCGGTCATAAAAAAAAAAAAAAATGAAATTGGTTTCTGTAGGAAATGAGATCAATCTAACGAAGATGCATTTCAGCAGACATCAAAAACTCAAATAGATCATTCTTTAAGCACTTAGCAGTATAAACATAAACTGTGGTTAATACGGATGAAATTAATATAAACTGGGATTAGCCTGTAGGAAATGGATGGTTATTTTAATGATTTTTTTTACTATTGAATCTTTTTACTAGGATTAAACGTGGCCTTAGTCATTCAATTCTATTAAGGTGTTTGCCATATAAAAGTCTTAGAAGTGTGTAATATTATCACTAAAGAATTTACCTCTGTAAAGAGCCAGTGAAACTTTGACGTTAGTAATCTATATGTGGAATGGATTAAGTGTGTATGAACCCATCTAGTTTCCTGCAGTCGAGGATCCTGAAATAATGTAATTAAATTCCGTGTAGGTAGATTTGATTTTTTTTAAAACTTTTTTTTAAAAAAAGATTTTATTTATTTATTTGAAAGAGAGAGAGAGAGACAGAGATAGCATGAGCAGGGGGGAGGAGACAGAGGGAGAGGGAGCAGGTCTGCTGAGCAGGGAGCCCAACCTGCGGCTCCATCCCAGGACCGGAGCCAAAGGCAGAAGCTTGACCGACTGAGCCACCCATGTGCCCCAATACATTTGATTTTTTAATGTTCAAAGCTCTAAACATATTATTTATTTTGAAAATCAGCATAAGTTAAAATTTTTAGACCATGATGAAGATACTAGTTTTTGCATTGTTTTAACATGTTTGTTTATTTATTTATTTATTTAGGTAAGGATTTTATTTATTTGATAGAGAGAAACACAGGGAGAGAGGGAACACAAGCAGGGGGAGTGAGAGAGGGAGAAGCAGGCCTCCTACTAAGCAGGGAGCCCGATGTGGGGCTCGATCCCGGGTCTCCGGGATCATGGCCTGAGCCGAAGGCAGTCGCTTAACCAACTGAGCCACCCAGGTGTCCCGTTTTAAACATGTTTACATTTGAAAAATCACATCTACCTTATTAAAAATTCATCAGTTAAAATTTTAAAAGTACTTTGATTTAAAAATGCTTCTAGTGTTTATTTATGAATATTTTTTCAGGGTCTGTTTGCAGTGAGATGCTATATATATATTATGTCACAATATTCTTTTTAATTAACTTTGAACTTGAAGCACAGGCAGCACTGTTAAGAATATTCAACAACCTACCTAACAAGTAAAGCACTGTGGAGAGTATCAAAGTCTCATTTGCTTATTAAGTAGTGAAAAGGATGTGTTGCATGTAAGTAGATATAATACTAGTCAGTGTGAATCATCGGGAGAGGTTCACAGAGGTAATATTTGAACTTGGAGTTGAAGGATGGGTAGAAATTGGACAAAGGACAAAGATGGGTAAAGGAGATATGTTTGTGAAATGTAAAGGGTTGTCCAATTTAGCCTAATTGAAGTAAGCATTAAATATAGGCTGGAAAGTTGGGTTGGATCCAGAATATGGACACCAGGTAGGGAGCTTGGATTTAATTTATTAGGCAGTGGGATATCCCCCAACCCCTCCCAGCTTTATTGAGGTTGTCATTGACAACTTATATATATTTAAGATATAAAATGTGATTTTATCTATCTATATATATTTATATAATGTGGTTATATATATATATAATTATATATATATATAAAATTGGCTTGACTATGGTAATTATTTCACCATATATATGGTGCAATACATTATTATTAACTACAGTTACCATTCTGTACCTTAGATCTGTAGAATCAATAATTCTGCAAAACTGAAGTGTGGTGCCCCTTGACTAACATTTTCCCATTTCCCCTGCCCCTAGCCAAAACCATTCCATTCTGCTCTCTGCTTCTGTGAATTTGACTATTAGAGATTTTACTTGTAAGTGAAAATATGCAGTTTTTGTCTGAGTCCAACTGATTCTACTTAGCGTAATGCCAGATTCATTGATGTCGCAAATGACAGGATTTCCTTTTTTTTTTCTTAGCAGATGAATAATATTCCTCTATGTGTGTATTATATAATTTATTATTTATTCAAGTGTAGTACTACCCATTCCAGTAATAGCATTCATATAACAATCTATTACATGTGTCTGCATATACATTGTGTTTTCTCTTTTTCTTTTCCTTATGTTTTCTTTTAAAAATATGTAGGGAATAGTTGGGTTTGCATTTGTCATTTTGTTTTTTGTTAATGCCTCCTCTTTGTTTTTGTTCTTTTGTGTAAAATGGTTAGTGTTCCTTTTGAAAACTTTCGATTATTTTACTAAACATTTTTTGAGTTGTGTGAATATCTAGGAATTACAATATGTGTTATTTTAATTTAGTTTAACCCATCCTTGTAACTTCACAATATATTTTAGAGTAATACTAATTTAATTCCTGTAAAATAAAGAAGTTTTATTCCATATAGCTCTGTTCTTTTTGTACTTTTTTTTTTTAAGATTTTTATTTGTTTATTTGACAGAAATACAGCTAGAGAGGGAACACAAGCAGGGGGAGTGACAGAGGGAGAAGCAGGCTTCCTGCTGAGCAGGGAGCCTGATGCGGGGCTCGATCCTGGGACTCCAGGATCACGAGCCAAAGGCAGACGTTTAACGACCGAGCCACCCAGGTACCCCTGCATTATTTTTTGATATAAGTGTTGTTAACCCAATAATACGTATTATAATTATTTCTTTATATAATCTTGTCTTTTCCTTTATTGGGAACTTTATTGAGGTGTAATTGATATACATCATTGTGTAAGCTTAAGGTGTACAGCATGTTGATTTGATACACATGTGTATTGCAAAAGGATTGTGTGGCGCTACCTAGCATCCTTGTCTCGGAATTACCGTTCCTTTTCTGTGGTGAGCATGTTTAGTAACTATGTTGTAATAAGATCCTTTGTTTAGAAGTTTGTACTCACTGACCAGCATCTTCCTATCTCCCCCTCCTTGCAGTCCTTGGCAATCACCATTCCAGTCTCTGAATTTGGCTTTTTTTAGAATCACGTAAATGGTATACATTATTCATCTTTGTCTGACTTAGCTCACTTAGGGCCGCAAAGTTCAATTCATGGTGTTGGAATTGGGGGGGTTCTCTTTATTATGGCTAGATTGTTCCCATAACTTACATACTTTGAACAATGCTGCAATGAACATGGGTGTGCTCATATCTCTTTGAGATACTGTTTTCATTTCCTTTGGATCTACACCCAGAAGTAGAATTCCTGGCTTGTATGGTATTTCTATTTATAATTTTTTGAGAAACCTCCATATTTTTTTCCATACTGGCTCTACCTGTTTACATTTCCATCAAGTGTAAAAAAGGCTTCCCTTTTCTCCACATCCTTGCCAATATTTGTTATTGCTTGTCTTTTTCATAGTAACCATTCTAATAGGTGGGAGGTGATATCTCATTGTGGTTTTTATTTGCATTTTCCTGATAATCAGTGATATAGAGCCCCTTTGTGTACCTTTTGGCCCTTTGAATGTGTTCTTTGGAAAAATATCAGTTCAGGTTCTCTTGTACATTTTTTAATTAGATTGTTTGCTGTTGAATTGTACATTTTGGATATTAATCTTTCATCAGATGCTTTTTTTGCTTTTTAATTCTGTTGACAATTTCCTTTACTGTGCAGAAGCTTTTTAGTTTGATGTAGTCCCATGTATTTATTTTCACTTTTGTTGCCTTTGCTCTTGGTCTCAAACCCAAAAATATCATTACCAAAATTGATGTCAGGTTTTCTTGTAGGAGTATTATGGCTTCAAGTCTGACCTTTAATATATTTTGCATTAATTTTGGTGTATGGTACAAGAGAGTGGTCCAGTTTCATTCTTTTATATGTGCCCATCCAATTTTTGTAACACTGTTTATTTTTTCCCCTTTGTATAGTCTTGGCTTCATTGCTGTCAGTTAATTGGTTACATATGCATAGGCTTATTCCTGGGTCTCTGTTCTTTTGATCTGTGTGACTTATTTTATGTCCATACTATACCGTTTCATAACTGTCCTTTGTAATCTAGTTTGAAATAGGAAGCATGATGTTTCCAGCTTTGTTGTTCTTTCTCCACATTGCTTTGCTTATTTGGGGTCTTTTGTGGTTCCATACAGATTTTAGGATTATTCACTCTATTAATGTGAAAAAATGCCATTAGAATTTTGATAGGGATTGCATTGAATCTTTAGATCACTTTAGGTAGTGTAGGCATTTTAATATTCAGTCTGTAAGCATGGAATATCTTTCCTCTTTTGGGTCTTAGCCTATTAATTTTGTCAATATCATATAGTTTTCAGGGTGTAGCTCTTTATCTTTTAGTTAAATTTATTCTTAAGTATTCTTTTTGATGAAATTGTAAATTGATTTTTCCCTTAATTGAGAGCTTTTTTTTAATGTATAAAAACAACTGATACTGAAATTTGCATTTTGAAATCGTATCTGATAGTTTTGTTGAGTTAATTTATTCTAACAGATTTTTGGTGGAGTTCTGTGTATAATGTCATTTGCAAATAGAGACTGTTTTACTTTTTCCTTTCCAATTTAGATACCTTTTATTTCTTTTTCTTGCCTAATTGGTTACGAGTTCTGGCACTTTGTTGAGTAAAAGTGTTTAGAGTGGGTATTCTTGCCGTGTTTCTTTTCTTTTCTTTTTTTTATATATATTCTTTTTTTTTTTTATTGTTACTTAAATTTCTTTTTCCAGTGTTCCAAGATTCATTCCCCATTCCCCACACCCAGTGCTCCACGCTCTAGGTGTCCCCAGTACCCACCACCAGGCTCTCCCATCCCTCCATCCCCCTCCCTCCAAGTCCCTCAGTTTGTTTCTGTGTCCAAAGTCTCTGTTGTTTCGTTTCCCTCCCTAGATTACCCTAGTTCCCATTTGCTTTCCTTCTCCTACTGTCCTCCAGTTTGCCCCTCATGCACCGCAAGTAAGTGAAACCATGCGATACTTGACTTTCTCTTCTTGGCTTATTTCTGATCTTAAAGGAAATGCTTTCAGTGTTAGTTAGTTTATTATGTTGAAGTTGTTGCCCTGTGTACCCAATTTATTGAGAATTTTTATACATGAAAGGATGTTGTATTTTGTCAAACCGTTTTTCTGCATCTGTTGAGATGGCCATATAATTTTTATCCTACATTTTGTTAATGTGGTGCATCATACTAAGTGATTTGTGGATATTGAACCATCCTTACATCTCTGAGTAATCCCATTTGACCATGATGTATTTACTTTATTTATTATTTTTTTTGTGATAAGAACTTTTAATATTGGTAGTCTTAATAGCTAACTCTTTCCTTTTCTTTCTTTCTTTCTTTCTTTCTCTCTTTCTTTTTCATTTTAAGATTTTACTTATTTAAGAGAAAGATAGCAAAAGGGAGGGCGTATGAGCAGGGGGAGTTGTGGGGGCAGAGGAATAAGCAGACTCCCTATTGAGCAGGAGCCCAAAGAGGGACTTGATCCCTGGACCTTGAGATCTTGACCTGAGCTGCTTTCATGTGCTTAACCGACTGAGCCACCCATGTGCCCCTCTTTTTCCTTCTTTTCCTATGTAGGATCCACACCCAACATGGGGCTTGTACTCATGACCCTGAGAACAAGAGTCATATCCTACTGACTTAGCCAGGCAGGGACCCCGATGTATGATACTTTTAATATATTTTTGAGTTTGATTTTCTAGTATTTTGTTGAGGATTTTTGCATCTATGTTCTTCGAGGTATTAGCCTATAATTTTCTTATGATATCCTTGTCTGGTTTTGGTATCAGGGTACTTTTGGCCTCAAAAAATTAGTATGGAAATGATCCTCTTCCATACTTTTGGAAAAATTGGGGGGAATTGATATTTACTTCTTCCTTAAATGTTTGGTAGAACTCACCAGTGAAGCCATCTGGTCCTGGACATTTCTTATTGGGCAGGCTGTGTTTACTGATTAACTCTGCTTACTACTGGAAGCTAGGAAAATGGTCCTTAGGAGGACCCTAAGCTCAACTGCTGCCGTGCATACAACTAGATAACATTCATATCAGCATAAATAACCTGGAAAACAACCCAAAAGCTGACAGAACAAATTCCATAGCTAAAGGTAGAGAAGAGTCCACATTGAAGCGGGTAGGAAGGGTGGAGGTGTGGTGGGGAACAAAAAGGACCACAGCTGTCCATGATGGGGAGGGAGCCACAGACAGAGAAGAACAAGAAAGAGATTATCACATCAGAGAACCCACACAGGAAAGACAAGCCCCCCCATAACATACGACTTTGGAAGCAAGAGGGGCTAAATTTCATGAGTTGTTACAACTAGTGCGATTTAAAACCTGGAGTATTAAACATCAGTGGGCTCTGTTCTGGGAAAGCTGGGGTCGACTATAGGAAGCTGAGTCACTGCCCTCAGAGCCAGCACAACATACAGGTCCACAGAGATACACATAGAAGCTGCAGTTTGAAAGATGCCCGGGGCATCCAGGAGGGAGACTTATCCATTCATTTGAGTTTGTCCCAAAGATACAGGGTTTGTTTGCAGGGAGACTCTTCCAGGAACAAAAGAGCTGGCAGGTGCCATCTGCTTCCCCTGCCTCTCAGCATAAACACGGCCACCTGTGGGACCCAGCAGCAGCAACATACACTAAGCCCTACCACCCCCACTCCAAACCATGGGTCTACCCTTTCCAGTCACACTTGCTTCAGTCCCAGCTCTTCGGGTCCCTTCCTCTGGAAGACTGGTACAAACCTTGCCAATATCGTGTCTCCCCACCTGTACTTTTTGCAGGGCCTTGGTTCCAGTGGCATTGGAGGTGGCTCTAGCAGAAGTCCAAGGCACCCCCTGTTTAAGTTGCATGCCCCATCTAGGCAGCACAGGTCTCATTGTGCAAGCAGATCAGTGGTCACCTTGATAAAACTGCACTCCACCCCAGCCAGGAACCAAACACAGCTCATGATAGGCAGAGCGAGTCTCTGCAGTCGATGGGACTAAAGAAAAGAATGGCAAAGCCGGGCACATCGATCACACATAGGATATACCTTCTGAAGTCCCAGGTTTTGGGGAACAGGGGACACTGCACTGCAGGACACTATCGGACCTCTTCTTCAGAAGGTCATTACTTTCAAGAGCAAGAGATTGGCTGGCTTTTCTAACACAGAGAAACAGACCTAGAGAGTTATTAAAAATGCGGAGAGAGAACTATGTCCCAAATGAAAGTGCAGGACAAAACCACAGCACAGGACCTAAGCAAAGTGGAGTTAAGTAATATGTCTGATAAAGAATTTAAAGGAATCAGCGTAAAGCTACTCACTAGATGTGAGAGAAGAGTGGAGGACATCAGTGAGACCCTTAACACGGAGTTAAGAAAGAACTAATCAGAGATCAAGAACACAATAAGTGAAATTAAAAATATACTATGTGGAACAACTAACAGGCTAGAGGATGCAGGAATGAATCAGCAACCTGGAAGAGAGATTAATGGAAAGTAATCAAGCTGAGCAGGGGAGAGAAAACAATTATGCAAAAGAGAATAGACTTGGGGAACTCAGTGACTCTATCAAGTATAGTAACATTTGCATTATAGAGATCTCAGAAGAAGAGACAAGGAGACATAACTTACTTGAAGAAGTAATAGCCAAAAACTAGGAAGGAAACAGATACCAAGTTGCAGGAGGCATAGAGAGTCCCCCAACAAAATCAACCTAAGGAGGTTCACACCAGACCCATAATAATTAAAATGTCAAAAATTAGGGATATAGAATTTCAAAAGCATCTTGAAAGGGTGACTGGGTGGCTCAGTCAGTTAAGCATCTGCCTTTGGCTCAGGTCATTCTTTAAAAGTGCACACGGAGCATTCTCCAGAATATCATATTAGCCCACAAAATTGAAAAAAACATCAAAGTCATACCATGTATCTTTTCTGACCACAACACTATGAAACTAGAAATCAATCACAAAAAAAAAAAGGTCACAAGTACATGGAGGTTAAATACATGCTACTAAACAATGAGTGGGTCAACCAAGAAATGAAAGAAGAAATCAAAAATTACATGGAAAGAAATGGAAATGGATACACAATGGTCCAAAACCTTTGGGAGGTGGTAAAAGTGGTTTTAAGAGGAAA
>PITA01008391.1:16571-84800 GCA_004023965.1 Spilogale gracilis
AAAAAAAAAAAAAAAAAAAAAAAAAAAAACGCAAAAACCAGATCAGTGAAACTAAGAGCTGGTTCTTTGACAGGATCAACAAAATTGATAAACTTCTAGCCACACTCAAGAAGAAGAAGAAGAAGAAAAAAGACACAAAATCAGAGAAGAGAAATAACAATGGATACCACAGAAATAAAAACAGTTGTAAGATAATGTTATGAAAAATTATGTGCGTAAACAATGCATCTTGAAACACTGAAAAAATAAAATTAAAAATTATATGCCGACAAATTGGACAACTAGAAGAAATAGACAAATTCTAGAAACATAAAACCTACCAAAAAGAAAGCAGGAAGAAATAGAAAATTTGAACAGACTGATTACCAGCAATGACATTGAATCAGTAATAAAAAAATTCCCAATGAAGAAGTTCAGGCTTCACAGGTGAATTCTACCAAACATTTCAAGAAGAATTAATATCTATTCAAACTACTCTGATAAACCAGATAAAGATACCACCAACAATGTGAAACTATAGCCCAATATCCCCAATGAACATGGGAGCAAAACTCCTCAATTAAATAGTAGTAAACCCAATCCAACAATACACTAATAAAAGTATTTACCATGATCAAGTGGGATTTATTCCTGGGTTGCAAGGGTGGCTCAATATTTGCAGATCTTTCAACATGATATATCACCCCAATAAGCAAGGATAAATACCATATAATCATCTCAATAGATGCAGAAAAAGCATTTGGCAAAGTAGAACTTTATTCATGATAAAAACGCTCAACAAAATAGGTTTAGAGATACCATATTTCAACATAATAAAGGCCATGTGTGAAAAGCCACAGCCAGCATTATACTCAATGTCGAAAAACGGACATCTTCCCCCGCCCCACCCCAAGGTCATGAACAAGACAAGAATGTCCACTCTCACCACTTTAATTCAACATAGTACTGAAAGTCCTAGCTATAGTGCTTAGACAACAAAAAGAAAATAAAAGGCATCCAAACTGGTAAGGAAGAAGTAAAACTTGTATTATTTACAGATGACTTAATACAATATAGAGAAAACCTCAAGGACTCCCAACAAAAAACTACTGGAACTGATAAATGAATTCAATAAAATTGCAGTGTACAAAATTGGTGTACAGAAATCTGTTACATTCCTATATATTAATGAAGCAGCAGAAAGAGACAATAAATCAATCCCATTTACAATTGCAGCAAAAATAATGATACCTAGGAATAAGCCTCACCAAAGAGGTGAAAAACTTGTACTCTGAAAACTATGGAACACTACTGAAAGAAATTGAAGAGGGTTCAACGAAATGGAAAGACACTCCACTCTCATGGTTTAGGAGAACAAATATGGTTAATTTGTCTATACTACCCAAAGCAGTCTACACGTTTAATGCAATCCTATCAAAATACCAACTGATTTTTTTCACAGAACTACAACAAATAATCCTAAAATTTGCATGAAACCACAAAAGACCCTGCAGAGCCAAAAGCAATCATGAAAAAGAAAACAAAGTAGAGGTATTATAATTCCAGGCTTCAAGTTGTATTACCAAGCTGTAATCATCAAAACAGTGTGATACTGTCATGAAAATAGGCATATAAGTCAATGGAACAGAGTAGAAGGCCCAGAAATAAATCCACAACTATATGGTTAGTTAATCTTTGACAAAGAAGAAAAGAATATTCAGTGGGAAAAGGGAAGTCTCTTTAGTAACAGGTGTTGGGAAGACTGGATAAGCAAAAGAATGAAACGGGATCACTTTCTTAGACCATACACAAAACAAACCATCCACACAAACTCAGAATGTATTAAGGACCTGAATGGGAGACGTGAAACCATGAAAATCCTACAAGAGAGCACAGCCAGTAATTTAGAGCAACATCTTTCTAGGTATGTGTCCCGAGGCAAGGGAAACAAAAGCAAAAATGAACTATTGGAACTAAATTAAAATAATAAAAGCTACTGCATAGCAAAAGGAACAACCAACAAAACTAAAAAACAACCCACTGAGTGGGAGAAAATATTTTGCTATTGACAAATCTGATAAAGGGTTAATATCCAAATGTATGAAGAACTTAAATAACTCAATACCAAAAAACCCCCAAACGATGCAATTAAAAAATGAACAGACATTTCTCCAGAGAAGACCTATAGACAGCCATCAGACACATGAAAAGATACTCAGCATCAGTCATCGAGAAGGAAATTTCGGATCAAAACCACAATGAGGTATCATCTCATACCTGCCAGAATGGCTAAAATCAAAAACTCAAGAAACAGCAGGTGTTGGTGAGGATGTGGACAAGTAACTCTTGTGCACAGGTGGCAGGAATGCAAACAGGTGCATCAACTGTGCAAGATATTATGAGTGTTCCTCAGAAAATTAAAAACAGAACTTCCATATGATCCCATAATCACACTATGGGATATTTACCCAAAGGATACGAAAATATTAACTTAAAGGGATACATGCATGCCTGTGTTTATTGCAGCATTATTTGCCATAGCCCCAAACTATGAAAACAGCTCAAGTGTCTTTATAGATAGATCTATATAGACCTATAACAACATTGAATATTGTTCAGCCATAAAAAAGAGTGAAATCTTGCATTTGCCACAACATGGATGGATCTATTAGAGAGTATGATACTAATCAAAGTAAGCCAGTCAGAGAAAGACAAGTACCATATGATTTCACTCATATATCAAAGTAAGGAACAAAACAATTGAACAAAGGAGAGAAGAGAAACAAATATAGAGGCTCCTAACTCTGAAGGGGAGTAAGGGTACACTTAACTTGATGGGTGCTGAGTGGTACATGCACCTGTTGAATCACTCTATTGTACACCTGAAACTAATATATCACTGTGTATTAGCCACACTGGAATGAAAAAATTTTTAAAAATGTATGAAGGTAACAGTAACAGGAGAATGCAGAGCTAACACTTCCTTTATTCCAAGATACAAGTTCTTCAGCGATGTTACTTGTTAAAAAAGCTGATGAAGAAAGGCTTTTTGGCCAAAAATGATCAAGACAGATTAATGAAATTTAGATTCATATCTAATCTCCCTTATAGAAAACTCTATTTTTGCCTTCTTGAAATAAACAATAATAAATAATAAGTAAATAATGTAATAAATATTGAAATTGAAGTTATGTATTAAATGTACCAAGATTTTAAGGACTGAGCCACCCAGGCATCCCAAAATATACCAAGATTTTAAAAAATTAAAAGCTTATTTAATCACACACAAAGACCTGCTTACTATAGTAATTGGGTTGGTATGATTTCTAATTTCTTTGACTCAGTCTTGATAGGTTGTATGCACTCAACCATATCTTCTTAGCTATCCAGTTTGTTGGATTAAAATGGTTAGTAGTAACCACTAGTGTTTTTTTGCTTGTTTTTGTATTTCTGTTGTCAGTTGTAATGACTCCTCATCCATTTGTAATTTTATTTTTTGGGGGGTTTGGTTAGGTTGAAAGTCTGGCTTATTTTGCTTATCCTTTCATAGATTAGTTTCATTGATCATTACTGTGTCTTTTTAGTGTCTATGTCATTTATTTCTCTTCTGTTCTTTATTATTTTCTTCTTTATGACTTTGGGCTTAGATTTTGTTCTTATTGTTCCTACAATCTTGTATCCTTTAAAGAAGTTACTTGATAAAATGAGAACTATATTTCTAGAATCTTTTATGTTAGTCCACATATTTTTTTATTTCTGGTGCTTTTCATTTCTTCCTTCAAATTTTATGAAAGTTCCTGAAGGGCTTCCTCTATCATTCCGTGTAGGTCAGCTGTAATAGCAACACGTTGTCCATCCTTGTTTATCTTGGAATGTCTTTATTTTACTTCATATTTACAAAATAATTTAGCTGGATACTGACTTCTCGATATACGTTGTTTTTCCAACTGTGTGAATACATCAACTGTCTTCTGTCCTCATGTCAAATGATGTCAGAAGGTAATTGTATTGATTCTCCATTGTATGTGATGAGTAATTTTTTTTTGTTGCTTTAGATGTTTTTTCTTTTTCTCTCTCTCTTTCTTTTTTTTTTGTCTTTGGCTCTTAACAGTTTGATGATGATGTGTGTAGGTGTGGATTTCTTTATATTTTCCTACTTGGAATTTCTTATGATTCTTGAATGTGTGGCTATGTAAACTAGATTTTTCCTTAGAATTTCAGAAGTTTTTGACCATTTCTTCAACTATATCTTGTTTCTGAAATTCCATATATGAGTGAAATCATGATATTTGTCCTCCTCTGACTTATTTTGCTCAGCATAACACTCTAGCTCTGTCCACATTGTTGCAAATGGCAAGATTTCATTCTTTTTATGGCTGAGTAATATTCCACTGTGTGTGTGTGTGTGTGTGTGTGTGTGTGTGTGTGTGTGTGTGTGTGTACACACTATATCATCTTTATCCATTCATCAATTGATGGACCTTTGGGTTATTTCCATGCTTTGACTGTTGTAGATAATGCTGCTATAAACACGAGGATGCATGTATCCTTTTGAATCAGGATTTTTGTATCCTTTGATTAAATACCTGGTAGTGCAATTGCTGGATAGTAGCGAATTTCTGTTTTTAACTTTCTCAGGAGTCTCCATACTGTTTTCCAAAGTGGCTGCATTTTGCCTGAACCCAGTATTACACTGTATGTTAACTAATAGATCAATCGATTGATTTTTCTATCTTCTGGCCTTTTCTTTTTATCCTCCTCTTCTGAGATACCCATTACATGTATATTGATACATTCTATATTATTCTAGAGGTCTTAAGTTTTGTTAATTTTTTATCATGTTTTTTCTTTGTGCAGAAACGAATGAATAATTTCTATTGGTTGATCTTTAAGTTCACTGTTTCTTTCTCCTTTTATCTCTAATCTGGTGTTGAAACCCTTCAAATCCACAATTTCCATCTAGTTCTCTGTGTAATTTCTGTATCCTTCTGGGGAATTTTTTGTTTGTTCACTCATTATTATAGCTCTTTCCTTTATTTGTTTAAACATGGCTTCCTTTAGTTCTTTAAGTATGTTTATGTTTAAATGTTGCTTTGAAGACTTTCTTTGCTAACTGTAACATCTGGAGACACTCAGGGACAGTTTCTCTTGACTTTTTTTTTTTTTTTTTTTTTTTTTGGCCTATGGCCTATTTTGGGGCGGGGGGTTAAATATACAATATTATAGGAAGAGTAAATTTTGACGTTTCCCCAATTCAAGATGGTGTTAGTTGTATTTGTTTGTCTTTTCTTTTTCATAGACTTGCCTGGGCTAAATCTGTGAAATCTGTCTCCCCTGTGATGGTTTGACACTGATGTCACGTCTACAATTTTTTTTTTTTATTCTTGTTTTTGTTTAAACCTGGATTCCTATAAGTTGCCCTGTTCACACATAGCTTAGAGTTAGGGCAGTGATCGCACAGAGATTGCACCCAGATGCTTTGAGCAGTAAGGGTTCTGCCCTCTGCAGATGGGCCTGTGTGTGGGTAGAGAAGTGCCTACGTTCAGGTCACTCAAACTCTGCTTTGGATTTACTTTGTGCTGTTTTTTTTTTTTTTTTTTTAATTAAAGATTTTATTTATTTATTTGACAGAAACACAGCGAGACAGGGAACATAAGCAGGGGGAGTAAGAGAGGGAGAAGCAGGCTTCCTCCTGAGCAGGGAGCCCGATGCAAGGCTTAATCCCAGGACTCTGGGATCATGACTTGAGCTGAAGGCAGACGCTTAACCACTGAGCCACCCAGGTGCCCCTGCGCTGTTTTTTTTTGTGTCTCTTTGTGCATCTGCCACTTCAGGTTAACCTGGAATCTGTGAATAGCTTGGGACTCTTTTGCATGCTTGTTACTTCAGTCAGGAGTGGACTTAGCTTGGGACTCTTTTGCATGCTTGTTACTTGAGTCAGGGACGCCTGGATGGCTCAGTTAGTTAAGGATTAAGTGTCTGACTCTTGATTTCTGCTGAGGTCACAATCTTGGGGTTATCTCCTTCTGTCCCTCCCCACCCGCATCTCGCACACTCTGTCTCAGGCAGGCGAGACGAGCTGTCAGGTCTTGCTGGAAAGTGTCATTTTCACGACAAGATGGTGTGCATGGCATCTACTCCAAATCAGGTAAGCTCCCCTCCACGATGCAGTGCAGCTTCCGGTCCTCACAAAGTACCTCATGCCGCACCCCCCGCAGGATGTGCACAGCGGCTGAGCTGAGAGGAGATGGGAGAAGCCTAGAGACCTAACACCACAGACTCTTACTGTTCTTACCTGAAGTTCAGCAATTTTCAAGTATGAAAGTTTGTCACATTTATTTTTAGTGCTTTTGGTTAAGTCCCACAGCTCTGAAAGGTTATTTGTGTCTATTTTACCCACCTTGCATTTTAGGGAGCGGATGAGCCAACCTCCACAGTCAGCCATAAGAGGAAGACCCCATAATTTTTTTTTTTTAATGGAGCTCATCAGCCTTTTTATCTTCTTTGATTTGATTCTTGAGTAGCAAAAAGTATCACACTGTGGCTCTCATTTGTCAGGTCCCCAGCTGCTAGAGTCATCTTCCTAAAATACCCTCTCATTTCTTTGTGTTACCTACTGCTTCTGAGCCAAAAGATGTATTAGGCAAGATGGAATTTTGAGTTATCCAGACTGTATTTGTATTCTGTTATCTCCAACTATATGTTTGTAGTGTATATGGATTAATTGGACTCTAAAGCATGTCCAGATCACTTAACATCATGTTCGGGTTCAGTTTCACCAGACCAGCTTCAGTTTCAATTCTGTGTTCCTTACCTGAAGTATCTACCCTGACTTAGTTTTTTTTTTGTTTTTTTTTGTTTTTTTTTTAAATTCTGCTATATACTCCTCTCATCAGCCAGAAAATATGGTATTTCTTACCAAAGTGGTGACTCTCTTCTTCAGACAAGGAAAAGAACCCTGTATCCAAATACACCCACAAGGCATCCATCTAGAGAGGATCATCATTTGAACACCTTACTGCAATTTTACTGCTGCTAACACATTCCCAGAGGGGTTCACACCAGGTTATGAACTTTGAAAATATCCCACAAGCCCAGGTCCTGGAGTTTGGGTTACCCCTGACTTTGCTTTGGTATGTAAGCTCTTGAGAGCATGGACACTGTCCTGTTAGGGTTAATGCGTCGATCGTAACTGCCACCACGAATGGATGGAAAAAGAAACCAGCCGACAACTCGGCTGATGTTACCTTGAGAGTGGCACCGCGGTATGGGATTTAGGCTAAGCAGACATGCCTGTTGATAGTTTCTGGCTTAGATCAAGTCATTGACTTTTTGGCTCACCATTTACTCATTTCTGAAGTGGGGTTTTACTGCTTCTCTGGTAGAGTTGTGATGAGAATTAGGACCTAGCAGCATGTGAGGAACACTCAAAAAGTGATAGAGCCATGATTATTTACATAAGTGTTTCTACATGGTTATATTTATTTTACATTCTTGAAACTACAGAGAATTTCCGTGCCAGCAGAATTCGTGCTAAGAATTTCTCGGTGCTGAGTGTCTCAGTTTTTGTCTACTTGGAGTCCTAGTTTTGAGGTTACAAGTGATATCGCTAAGTTCATTCTGGCTTGGTTTGTTCACACTGACACTGAACAATTAATTTAGCTCTTAACATTTTAAATTAATTTAGGTAAAATCCTTCAGCACATTTTCACAGAGTGAGATCCCTATCGAGGGTGAGATGGTAGTTGTGTGATTATGCCTGAATAAATCTGTACTGTATTACATAATTAAATGTGCGGACTCATCTTACTGCCTTCATAATTGATTTGGAAGTGATTACTCTCGTTTTTGTTTTTCTTTCTTCTCTTGACTTTGGAGCTTGAAGTAATTTCAGAATCTGTTGATTGTCCTTTTCATAAGTCTGTGTGCATTTTGTCCTCTTAGCAGATTATGAGGCCAGGGACTGTGATTGTTGTAGCAAAAGGTCAAATGGCAGATAATTAGCTTGACCTGGTTATGATAAAATTCAGTTATCATAAATGTGGGCCTGTCAGTAGATTCTACCTAAATGTCCTTTTCACAAAACTTCCTGGAGACAGCACTGTTGATCATCAAAAATTTTCCCTGGAGGATCTACCAGGTTGGAGCACTTAGGTTTGTTTTATTGGAATTTTAACATGGAGCAAGGCTGAGATGTCATTGATTCTGACATTGAGCAGCTACTTGGACCTCACAGGACTTCTGTCTTAGTTATGAGTGTGTGCTTACTCTCACAACAGTGACAGTTCTTACTTGCATACGTGATGAGCATTGTATGTATTTTGCCAATAATTAAAAAAAATCTCTCTTGAGTGGAGTGAAACTTTGCTCCAGAATAATTTGTGGTGAGTTGTACTAGAGCAGTGGTTCTAATATTTGCACTAATTTATTTGTTGCTGTTGTGGGTATTCATCCATTCACATTTATATTTACTCCTGTAGCTCTAAACTCTCTGCATTTAGTGGTAAGACTTTAGTCTTTTAAATAGATTTTTTTAAAAAAGATTTTATTTATTTGACAGAGAGAAACACAGCTAAAGAGGGAACACAAGCAGGGGGAGTGAGAGAGGGAGAAGCAGGCTTCCTACCAAGCAGGGAGCCCGATGTGGGGCTCGATCCCGGGTCTCCGGGATCATGACCTGAGCTGAAGGCAGACGCCTAACCAACTGAGCCACCCAGGCGCCTCTTAAATAGATTTTTTTAAGTGACACTTGGGTGGTGTAGTCAGTTGAGCATTTGCCTTCAGCTCAGGTCAGGATCCCAGGGTCCTGAGATCGAGTCCCGCATCTGGCTAATACTCCTGCTTGCACTCTTGTGCTCTCTCTGACAAATAAAATCTTTTTAAAAATAGATTTATTTATTTATTTATTTATTTATTTATTTATTTATTTATTTATTTATTTCTAAGAGCCCACATTCCTAGAGCATCACCATGATGTACTTACTGGACTAGAAATGATGTGTTTTAAATGCAGAATATATAAGCGGGCCATTACCTGGAGTCCAGAGAGTTATCCTCTTAGCAAGATCATGACTGATAGACAGGTTTGGCCCAGTGAAGTTTAGAAGCAGGGGGCTAGAGCCAGCGAACCTTTAGTAGCATGTGTGATTTTTAGGATACCTCCATACTGAGGCTTAATTCATAGCAGAAGTCTCTCCTCTCTTTTTCGTTTGAGTGTTTTGCTTTCAAAATATCATGTACTTATGTTATGAGCAACAGTGGCTCCCATTCAAGGTGTGTGACCACATTTGATCTGAGACAATATGCGTGCGGTGATATTTGAATGGGAGAGGTGATGCGTGATGGGCTGTCAAAGTAGTGTGCCTCTGGATTGGCACTGACACATCTGAGTCATGTGGCTGTGAAAATAATTGTAAAAGTAAGATAGGTTGGTGTATCTACTTAATATTATATTTAGTATTACGTTTATACGTGGTATGAAAAGATGTGTGCCAATGGGCAAAATGAACACAGAGCAAATCTTGGGAGACCCTACTGATTCACTTGGAATTTTCCTAATGAACTGCTGAATTGACAGAATTATTTATGACTGCGGGTAGTGGTGATTTACACTAATTACTAGTGATTTAAAGCTGCTAATAGATCCTTCCCCACTTGGACCTCTGTTTTCAAGAATGCCAAGTGGAATGACCTCAGTTTTTCTGAGGAGGTTTGAAGGCTTTAGACCTGATGAAACCCGGACTTATCAGTATCATCTGTTACAATTACATTCGGTGTTTCTCTAAGGCCATTTCTTGTTAACCTGTGGTGCAAAGTGGTATGAAGGAGAAAAGAATATGAGCAAAACAACAACAACAACAAAAAACCACAACAAAAAAAACTCCAAACCGTGAACTCCCATGGGAAAGAACGAAGTCTTGTAATAAGCACATTGTCAGGCTGGAAATAGGGTGAAGTGTTATCTTTGGAGTTTTCAATACCTATAAAGAGGAAAAGGTCAACTAAGATTTTCCTTATATGCTGCTTGATATTTCTTTTTACAGTATTTCCGATTAATCAATGGGATACAAAACCATAATTTTATTGGAATGGTAGAATATATATATGTTTTAAAGCACATTATTCCCCATCTGGTAGGTGAAATTTTGTCTGCTTCATGCTTCTACTTGGTAACTTGAAAAAAACAAAACAAAACAGAAACTGGTTTTTGGAGAAGATCCAGTTTGGTACCTCCATAGTTCATGGCAAAGTTGACCCTCCTTGGTCACAGTGCCTTTCCAAAGGCCACTCAGCAGATGGGTGGCTGAGCACAAACAAATTTGTCTCAACCTCAGACCATCTGCTCTACTCCAAAATATCCTGTCTTCACATTTCTTGATAGAAGAGTAGCTCTTCTCTTAAGTTACCTCTCTGTGATTTTGAGCTTTCCACCCGATTTAGGTTTTTCTTAAAGTAGGCTGATAAAATTACATTTTCTTGGCGAATTTTGGTTTATAATGCATTGATTTTCTTATTTGAACCTCAGAAACAGTTCTTTGAAATATGTTAAATATTTTGCTACTTAATAGATAGGAAAGCTCAGACTGATTTACCTGAAATCCTTTGGCTAGTTATGCACTGGATCTGAATCTCATATCCTCTGCTAGGGTCACTTACTCATTTTCCTGTGATGTCAGATTATCAAGATTTAATACCCCATTAATTTTCAAAATACATTTTGAGTTATCTGAGTTACCTTACGGGTTATGTGGAGAACATTCGAAAGACACTGTAAAAAGGTAAATTAACTTGTCTTTGTATTAGAAATCTAGGAGTACTAAAACAGAAAAATTAGAGATCTGTACTTAAGGCTAGTAGCCACCTGTATCCCTATATGCACATTTGCTTAATTTTCCAGAAATAGGTGGATAGAGCTTGAGGTCAACTCAAGGAAACAGTGAGCATGTTCTTTTATAAGCCACCACATTAGGCTGTTAGTGGTGGTTGGGAGGGTGAGGGTCCGAGTTGAATAATGTTACATAGCAGAGAACTTGAACCAATCTTCAGGAGGAATATGGTATATCTAGATTCTTTAGTAGTCATGAAGAATGAGGTAGATACATATTTCCTAATAGACAATGATCTCTAAAAAAAAATGATTAGACAAATATGTAATTTGTACAAAGTGAGTCCATTAATGGGAAAAGTCATTCTATATACTTGTATATGAGCCTCTATATGTAAATGCATAGAAAAAGACCTGAAAAGGTACTCCTCCAGAAGGTCATCAAACTCCAGTTGGTGATACCTGGGAGGAAGGATAAGGACGAGTGAATATAATTAAATTTGGAGAGAGAGAGTTTTCAGTTTTTTGGTATTGTTTGAATTTTCAATAAGGAAAATTTAAAAAAAATATATTTTATTTATTTGAGAATGAGAGATCACAAGTAGGCAGAGAGGCAGACAGAGAGAGAGGAGGAAGCAGGCTCCCCTCTGAGCAGAGAGCCCAACGTAGGCCTCTATCCCAGGACCCTGAGATCATGACGTGAGCTGAAGGTAGAGGCTTTAACCCACTGAGCCACCCAGGCAAAAAAATTTTTATGTGATTTTGTTTACGTGTGATTCAAAAACATGAAGTATTTTCCGTAGATGGAGACCTGGAAATGGATCTTGTAGGCTAAAGGAGGAAAAGCATGAGCAAAGGTATGAGGATGCAAAGGAGAGTGGTTTGTTACTATGTGATTTTTATAAGGTGATAACGAGAGGGATGATCTGTGATTTAGGGAGTCCCAAATTATCAGTCGCAGTTCAGTTAGGGTAATGGCATATTTCAATAGGTTTTTAAGTGGGTTAGGCAGTTAAATCCTTGGAAGCCAACTGCTCTGATGGATACCTCAGCTGGAAACCTAATTGATTTCATACAGACTCTCCAGAGCCAATAAAGCCAAATGCTGTGTGTGGTTCTTCTTGAGAATTTTCTCCCCTGAAGCCTAGGTAACCGTCAGGCAGAGGAGAAAGGTGACCACTGTATATTTTAAAAGGAAGAAAAGGTCCATAATCAGGCTGCTAACTTAAGGCTTGTTACTCTTTAGAAAGTACACTTCTCGGTAAACTTGGGATTGTCTCTACAGGAAGAGTAGTACTAACCTTTGGCCTTCTTGCTGTAGGCATTGTTCTGGGCAGGCTAGGTAGACATGTAGATTGAAGCATTTTCTCTGACTTCATTTTGCAGGAAAATAAATGTTCTGTATAATGTATAAGGTGCACACAGGCGTATATATTTCTTCTACATTCTGATGTGGACTGTTTCGAAGCACTTAATCATCTAAAGCATACAGCCTAAGGGTCACTTTTTACAGGTTAGGAGTATGCTCATTGGAAAGGCAAGTAACGCGCTTTCATGTTGCAGTTGGAGAATTTGAATTTCTCAGTTTTAGTAAGACTTGATTAAAAAATAAAAAAGTGAAGGACAAGATGATAGTTTGCAAATGTTTGTGAGTTGGAGCTCTTGCTCCAGAGGTTTATAGAATGTTACACTTTATTTCTTGTGCCTGGTGTTAGGAGTCATTTTGATTTCTGGCCATTTAGTTGACCTTGAATGAATGAGTGAGACCCTCTGTTTTCCCCTGACTTCACTTTGTTTCTGGGAAGTGGGAACAAAGGCTGAACATAAATGCCATAGTAAGGTTTAGCTATAAAACGTTCAAGGTTATTTGAAGAAGCACTCATCTAAAATCAGGAATACTTTTCGTAGTTCACTTTGAAAGGTCACAAGTTCGGGGAGTGATCGTGTTGCCTAAAATAACCAGACTGTTTTTCTTGAGAGCAAAACAAATAGAAAATACTATAGAGCTCTGATGTATTGTTTCACATTTTCCTGAAAGGGGTAAATAGTGTTTTACTCCTGCTGATTATTTCTTTTCTTTTCTTTCTATTTTTGAATTAGCTGACTGCATGGCAGATGAGAACTGAATGCTTGAGGGGCTCCTGGGTGGCTCAGAGGGTTAGGCCTCTGCCTTCTGCTCAGGTCATGATCTCAGGGTTCTGGGATCTGCAGCACTTGGCTCTCTGCTCAGCAGGGAGTCTGCTCCCCCCCCCCCTTCTCTGCCTGCCTCTTTGCCTACCTGTGATCTCCCTGTGTCAAATAAAGACATAAAATCTTAAAAAAAACAAAACAAAAAAAACACAAAAACTGAATGCTTGAGAGTCTAAGAAATCTGACCTTATAATGCCTTGAAAAATATAGTTAGTGTGACTTTGGAAAAGTCACCTAACATCTTGGTTTTCTTGTGCACACCATGATAGTAATAATCCTTATAGACAACATACTGAAAAAGCTCTTAGCGCAATGCCTGGGAGAGTAGGCACTTGATAAATGGTTGGCTGTCATCATCCATAAATTCAAAAATGGATTAAGTCTGAGCAAATAGATAATGTATTTTGATGATTTAGGAGCTGATATTAGAGAATTGACAAGTACTCTTTTTTTGTTTGAATGAAACTGGTATATAATAAGGTAATTGGGTTTTTTCTTCTTTCCACACAGAATGTGCCGCCAGACCTCTCCATCTGCACCTTCGTGCTGGAACAGTCTCTGTCCGTCCGGGCCCTGCAGGAGATGCTGGCCAACACGGTGGAGAAGTCAGAAGGGGCAAGTACTTCCTTTATGTCTACTTGTAGTATTTGAATGAAGTCATCGACTGTATGAATGATTTCGTTCATAGGTATTGGAGGTTTTCTTTGTGCTGAAATAAGTCAATGCATTTTACTTGGAATTTCCTTAAGTTTGACTTTCTGCTTTGTTCAGCAGACTTGTGAGATCTTAAAGAACTTAAAAAAAAAAAAAAAATCTAGCCTCCCGGTGATGTGTGTCATTGAACCTCCTGCTTACGTCTATGGTTTAATACAGAATTTTTCTCTGAGCAATTTGTTTTCTTACATTTTCAGAGCCTGTTACTATTACTATTTTAATTAATTGTTCTATGCATGGCTATTTGTCATTAACCTTTATTTCATTTTCAAATGCCTCTAAGCATGTGACTATGTTCCAAGCTTCTTTATAGCAAGTAAAATTTCATGGCACTCATGTATTTTAAGTAACAAAATTATGGCTCTATGTCTTCATCAATTACAATTCTGCAAACATTTAAGAATTTTCTTCTGAAAATTGAAATTGTTATTCTCTCTCCTAATGAAGACATTTTTCTGTGAAATCTAATTTGCTAATTTAAATTTTTTCCAAGCTATGGAAAATATGACTGATTTCTGGGCTACTTTCATTCTAAACCAATTCATTGTAGTTTAGAATTAAGCAGAGGATGGGATGGATGGCCAAATTTTGGTGTCTTGTTTTTTGTTTGCTTATTTTTTTGTACTATAGTTATTGTAGTGTATGGTTTAAATGAAACCTAAAATTTTCTCTGGTCATTATTGGTTTATATGTTACTGTTATGGTTTTTAATCATTGCTCTAGTTTTGATGAGTGAGAGCCTCGAAAAATAACACATAGTTCCACAGAAAATGAGCAATTAGGATGTAAGATATTTTCATCAGCCTTATAATTTTGCAAGATTTAGTTTCACACAACATTTAATTGGTTTGTCCATTAATTCTAAATTCATTTTCAATGTTAATAGTACACTAGCAAGTATAGAGGAGAAACTTCAGTGATTTTTATTTGATACTAGAATAACTTATTTTACAAAAATTCCAAATATGTGTTTTAACTTTGAGTTCATTTTTAGTTACAAAAAAGTTTGAAATTACTGTATTAAACTATATAAGATTTTTTTTTTTAATTTCTGTTCTTTAATGCAAAGCTTTTAGAATAGTCTTACATAGGAGTAAAACATTTCTCGATTCGACTAGGTTTGTCTCTACCTGGAATAAACTCTTCTGATTTTTATACATCACTGAGGCATGTCAGCTTTGATGTTCAAATCTATTTTTACAAGGAAAAAAATCATTTTCATTTTATTAAGCATCTGGGAAAGTATGTATTGTTATTTTATTTATCTTTGTAAATACCAGCTTATGGATGAAGTGGTCATAAATTTAATATGTATATTGCAAAGCTAAATTTTCTAAATTTAATGTCTTTGAAAAGATGTTTTATACCTCTGAAATCATGTGGTTGGATTAGGCAAGCTCTACATTTTCTGTGTGTATAGGAAGGGTTGGAAATACTGGGAGTTATGTTTTTAAGATACTTATTAGGATTTCTGCATCCTTTCCCTAATACTGTTATGTAGCTGTATTTTATTTTGAATTATTCCCCATCTACAGGTTTCTGTCAGTTTCTAAAGTGGCAATTTATGTGATGTGTGGAACAGCATGTTTCAAAGCCCAGCCTAGCTACCCTAACCCATTCATTAGAAAATGTCAGTTGAGAAGAATCTGCTACAGGGAAGGGACATCTTTCCTTGATCACTTGTCACTTTTAGAAGAGTAACTTTTAGGAGGAAACCACTGTCCCATAGCTCAGAGGGATCCTATATCTTGGAGAAAAAAGCTCTCCTAGATCACGGAGTAGTTTGGATTATACCCTGAAATGATACTCGAAATACTTAACTTTGGAACAGGTGCCAATTAGTCAGGGTGGACCTCAGCTCTAATGCTAGAGGTGAAGTTCTGGAGATATGTGGGGTAATCTCAGTGATTTGAAGGTATCCTGGGGTGGTCAGAGTTAGGGAACACTTGGGATTTGGTGCCATGACTATATTTACCAGGAAGGAGAGAATTTCTCCACCCTAGTAGCCATCTTAATTGTAATAATGTAAGCTGGCTAAGTAGCATGTCTGATTATATGCTATGGTGTATGCTTTTTGACACTTGTAGGAGTTAAGTCTTTTGGACTTTATAGGTCTCTGTAGTCTCATAACTAGCTGTGCTTTGAATTCATTATAGGAACCTATGGCATCCTTGAACTATGTCAAGCACATTGTCATTTCCTACTTAGTAAACTGTAGACAGTAGATTTGCTTAAAGAAAGATCCACTTTTATGAGAAGGGAATATATCAACAAAGTAATGCTGATTTTCATGAAATCATTTTTTTCCCTTACAAATTACCAGTGTATCAAAAGAACCTCCCATCTTACCTGGTTCCCTCACTCATCCGTAATCAACTTTACTTACAAAGCTGTGTCCTTTTTTTTTTTTTTTAAAATAATTCTTTCTAAATTCTTTATGTAATTCAGTAAATTGCATAATACTATCTAATTTCCTAAATGTTGTCATATGCAGCGAGCAATATGAACACACTTGATGATGATAAGGAAAAAATTCCATCTAGAACTATGCCTTTTCTTGTCGTGGTTAACCCATTTTGCTCAGATTCTTGGGTCTCTTTGAATAAATGGATGGTTTTCATAAAAATTCATGGAACTGGCAAGAAATTTCCAATATCACTTGTGCCAAAACAAATCAAGAAGATTACTGATTACAAAAGGGTATATGTAAGATGAAATAGGGAAGAATATTACCTAACTTATGACGTTTTGATTCCATAGAGTTACTTATTGTGACTATTAGTAAAATAACTCATATGTTGATGGTACAAAAGCATCCTGAAGGATTTTATCTGAAGGGATTTTCAAAAATATCTGTTTAATAGAAAAAAAAGTGTCATAAGACAGATCTAGATCATATGTATATATCCATTGGATATCATTTGGATTTTATTCTTACTCAAAGCTAAGACCCGTTTATCTGAACAGCTGCTCTTAGAGCCTTTAAAATTTTGAGGGTGGAAATAATACAAGTAAAACAAAGAGAAAATGACCCCTGGAGCAGTGCCCATCCCTTTGGGCGAACTTCGCCTGGGCTTCTGTACATGGGTGTTCTTGCTTCCGGTACTCCTTCTGTCCTCCTCCTGGCTTTATTTGGTTCTCTGTAACTTGTCCGTCTGTGAACCCACATCTCCTCTCACTCTTCTGATTGATTTTGCACGCTGGTTGCATAGCGCAGGGCCAAGAGCAGGGCTTTGTAGAATTAGAGAAATATCTTAGAATACCAGCTCTGCCGTGTATTCGCTCCGTGGCTTTGGGGAAGGTGGGTCTTTATCATCAGGGTTGGTGACGGTGCATGTAGGCTCTTGCTCAATGTAGCATGTATTTACCAGGGGCCATTATTATTCCTTTCCTTGTTCTTTTTCTCACCCTGTATGTGGCACTGGTGGGACCGTTACCTTGTCGCTGGCCTTGGTGTATTCCTCCTGTGCCATCTTGGCTGGTCTGGTTCTCCGTCCATCTACCTCCAACATCCCAACCCACTCTGGCACCTGGTTCTGCCAGTTTAATGAGGGCATAATGATGTTAAACTACAGAGTCAGGGTTGTCGTGAATAAGGTTTTATGAGTTAGGTGATCTTAGGCTTTGGACTTTTTTTTTCTTTTTTCTTAAAGATTTTATTTATTTGACGGAGAGATCACAAGGAGGCAGAGAGGCAGGCAGAGAGAGAGGAGGAAGCAGGCTCCCCGCTGAGCAGAGAGCCTGATGCAGGTTTCGATCCCAAGACCCTGAGATCATGACCTGAGCTGAAGGCAGAGGCTTTAACCCACTGAGCCACCCAGGCGCCCAGGCTTTGGGCTATTTTACTATACTTCTGTTAATTTACAGACTTTTTGGGTGAACGCTTTCTCCACATGGTTGTATTTTTTTTTTTTTTTTTCTTTTGCAGGTCTTGTTTAAGGATTCCATTTCGCAAGAGCTCAGATAGGAAATGAGAGTGCACATAGTGCAGTGGAAAGAGCTTTGGTTTTGAAGTCCGTACACTTTATTGAAAAGTCTTACTTTTTCAGATAATTTTAATAATTATCATTTGTTGAAAAGGCATTTTTTTTAAATGCCATGACTATATCCAGTGGCTTACTTGTATATTGTGTTTAGACGATGTTTTAAATTTGTAACATTGACTGGCTTTTCTGTCTTTTGGTTTGATTGTTTCTGGAAGAATTGTAAGACCCCAGCTCCTGAATTTGCCTCGTGTCCACTTGAGTCTGTTCGTTCCTTGTTGTTTGAATTTTATAGCTTGAACCAAGAAAAACTACCTAAAATTAAACCAGTGTTTGCCCCATATCCTGCTTTTTGGGGAAGTCTGTTGAAATTTTCATTTAGGTGATTACAATTGGTATCATTAATTAATTAATGTCCATTTTCCTCATATTGTAGGTAATTGGTAGTTGACTATAATTTAAAATATAAATGATACTTTAAATATCTATAACATTCAGAATGTTAAATGTGAGGAATAAAAATCATTCAATTCGCATCACTTATTTAATGTAAACTTTTTGAATATTTATAAGATATACTTGAGAAGACTCTTTGGATAGAAAGATGAATAGCAGGTGATTTTTGTCATCAGTGGGACAATCTAATGCAGGTAAAGAAAAATAATTCCAGTACAGTTTGTATGTTACCGTGTAAGTAGCGTGAGTACAACAAAGGGATTTGATATGTGGAACTTGTCATTCCTTTGAATTTTCTTTGAACTTTCTCCATTTATAAGACAAGTGGGAATAATTCCAAAAGTATGACTATAAAAATCATCTTAAATTTTTCTCTAAAGAATAGTTTGATCTCAGTAGGCTATTTTTTTTTATTTTTTTTTTACAATTCTAATAGAAAACCATACTTGCTAGGAGGACAATGCGTAACATATCCAGAGATATTCTGAAAATGATTTTTTGTTTCAATTTACTAAAATGGTTAAATTATTTTATATGACTTTCATATTTTTAAATTATAGACTGTTTGTAATTAAAGATACAAAGTTAAGTATAGTGATTTAATCATCCATAAAAATATACGTCAGACTCTGACATGTGCAATTTTTATGAGAAATGAAGTTCTAGAATGCAGAATATTATTAATACAGCTGTGTCATTCTTCTAATAAAACCCCTGCCTTTCTGAAGCATGTATGCAGAATACCAAAAACGTATCAGGGAAGCAGCTAGCTAAATTTACTGGTAAGTGAGTCTTTCAAAAATACATTTTTTTTTAAAAACACCAAAGCACCATAAATGAGTTTCTAAAAAGTACCTTTATCAAACACTGAAGTACCAATTTCAGGCACGTGATTGCATTTAAGATCATTTTATATAAATGCAAGAGCAGCAGATGAAGGTCAAGAAGACCTGTATGGATTTCAGAGTGGTGTGAAGCGTGTGGATTCTAGAACAAAGTCATCAAGTTCATTCTTGGTAGTCTTAGGAAAGCTGCTGCTTTACATCTCCCTGATTGTGTTAATATGAGAATCTACTAAGTTAATGCAACGGCAATAGGCATCAATGTGCCAGCCAGTCCCTGCACACAGGGGATGCTGCAGCTGTGATCATTATTCTCGGGGCTTTTGCCTGACTCTGTCTACCCAAGCTGTCACCAGACCTGACTCTTCTGGACCAAATCTCAGAAATCAAAACAAATAACAGCAAACCTCCCAAACACCTGAAGGCTCTGGAGGGTTGGGTGAAAGCGGACAGATTCTGGAGAAGAATCAGTCTTGGAAAATGGGATCCACATGGACGAGTTTCCTCATTTCTAAGGTTTTTAGCCTGAAGGTGGATTAAAGTGTGGCAGCTCAGACTCTGAGAGAATATCCATAGTCTCTCTGGAGATGGAATTCGGGGCCTTGAAGGAGTCAAGGAATAATTCTGAAAAAGAAATCCAGAGACGGGGAGCCCCCAGTTTTGTGTATAAACTGCCTAGCCTCGTGCTAGTGCTTAAGCCATGTGTGGGGGGGCAGATGTCAGTTGCTAAGCACTCCACTGGATGGAGATTTGTGCTACCACCCAGCATCTTGCAGTGAGTTTCACCGAGTTAATTACCTATTCCAACAAATCCCTCAACATTCTTCAGAGCTGTAGAGCAGAATCCAGAATTCTTTTAAAATTTTTATTTATTTATATTGTGTTATGTTAGTCACCATAAAATACATCATTAGTTTTCAGTGCAGTGTTCCAAGCCACAATCTTTTTTTTTTTTTTTTAAGATTTTATGTATTTGAGAGGGAGAGAGCGAGAGCGCAAGCAAGCAGGGGGGAAGGGTAGGGAGAGAAGCAGACTCCTTGCTGAGCAGGGAGCCTGATATGAGGTTCGATCCCAGGACCCTGGGATCCTGACTTGAACTGAAGGCAGATGCTTAACCAACTGAGCCACCCAGGCGCCCAGAATCCAGAATCTTAACAGCATAAAAAGACAGGATACAATCCACAGTTGGTTGACGTGGAAAAAAACACACAAATGTGATCTAATCACTAAGGAAAAAACAACCAACAACAACCCTGAGATGATCTTACCAGACACAACTGTAAAGCAGCTCATTATAACTACGTTCAGCTAAATAAAAGATTCAAATACTTAACATAGAAGAATTACTTAAAGGAACAAAATGGAATTTCTAGCCCTGAAAGCTACAATTTCTGGAAAGACCACATAGCTAGCATGTGGTGTAACTGGGGTACAGATCCATGTTCTCTGGACTCTAATATCTTTGCTTTAAGCTCTCTGCTCTGGAGTGCCCATATAATCAAAGGCAGTTTAAGAGCCTGAAGGGGTATCACCGTCAAAGCAGTGGGACGAAGAGGAGAAGGATCCTTCGGAAGGCTCTGGGAAGATATCTTCAGAGAGACGAGAACCAGGAGAAAGGGTCACAGAAGCCACACACGTTAGTTTCTGTGGCTGCTGTAGAAAAAATTACTGCAAGCCAGGTGGCTTAAACCATAAATTTATTATCTTACAGTTCTTGAGTTTAGAAGTCTAAAATTAATCTCTGTGAGCTGTAGTGAAGGTGATAGCAGAACTACATTCCTTATAGAGGCTCTGAGGAAGATCGTTTCCTTGCCTTTCTAGTTTGTGTTCTTGGTTTGTGGCCCATCCTCTATCTTCAAAATGAACTACATACTATCATGTAACATATTCACAGATTCTAGGGATTCAGGCATGGATGTCTTTGGGGTACCCTTATTCAACCAACTACTTCTGTAATGTAGTTGGAAGATATTTTTGACAAGATCAGATGAAAATCAGAGTAATCTAGTTGAATAAGTACTGAAAAGTGTACTTTCTTTTAAATCAATCAAGGTTAAAAGCAGTCTGTCTTGTATATACATAGCAATTCATAGATACACATGTATTTAAAACGCTTTATTCTCTCAGGAGTTTTTTCAGTTTTCAGTATTTATTGGGCATTCCCAAAGTGGATCTTAATGTTTCTTTTGTATCTTTTAACTTCTTTTATAACCATTATTCTTCTGTGTTTTGGTGTGTACCCGGTGACACTGCATCGTAAAGACTTACTTATTCAAGCTCTTGGGCAGATCTGAAATTAAAAGAGTTAATGAATGTTCTGTCTACTGCAGTTGAATTTTATTTCTATGTTGATTTTTTTTTTCCTGTTGCTTTCCTTCTCATTAAAGCAAATTGGAATAATGTGGTGGGAGGATGAAGGGTTAACAGACCTCGCTTGTGAATCATGTACTATACATCGAGTTCTATACATTATTAAAAGTAAGTTTCTCAGATGGCTGAGCTAATGATTCACTGGAAAAAAGTGAAGTTAACTTAAACACTTGATGGCATTCATTCATTTTTAAAAACGTTACTGATCTGCATGTCCCAAGTCTCCATTAAAATACAGAATCAAATGATTAGTATTACACTTGTAAATACCATGGTAGTAGATACCTGACTCTGAAGAGACCAGAGCCAAAGACTGAACTAGGGATACATTTTAACACAAATAATACCATGCTCAAAATTTTTATCTTTGCTTCAGCAAGACGTCTGGCTGGAATATGGTTGGGACTAAGTAAACTTTATAAATATAAATATGGATACATATATATGTCCTCATTTGCTTATTTACTACCTTGATAATACTATGTTAAAAGTAACTTCTTTGCCATTAGCCATAGCAACTTCTTTCTCCATACGTATACGTCTCCTGAGGCAAGGGGAACAGAAACAAAAACAAACTATTGGGGCCCCATCAAAATAAAAAGCTTCTGCACAATCAACAATCAGTGAACCTAAAAGGCAACCGACAGTATGGGAAAAGGTGTTCAAATGTCATATCTGATAAAGGGCTAGTATCCACAATATGCAAAGAACTTATTCAACTAAACACTCAAAACCCCAATAATCCAATTAAAAATGGGCAGGAAACGTGAGCATTGCCACAAAGAAAATATACCAGTGGGAAATAGACACTTCAAAAGATGTTCACCATCACTTATTGGGGAAGTGCACATCAAAGCTACAATGAGATATCACCTCACACCTGTCAAATGGCTAAAATCAACAACACAGGAGGAAACAGGTGTCGGCAAAAATGTGGAGAAAAAGGAACCTCTTGCACCGTTGGTGGGAATGCAGACTGATGCAGCCACTGTGGAAGACAGCATGGAGGTTCCTCAAAAAATTAAAAATAGAGATACCTTGTGACCCAGCAGTCACACTACTGGGTGTTTACTCAAAGAATACAAGAACACTAATTCTACAGGAGTACATGCACCACTATGTTTATCGCTGCGGTATTTACAAAAACCAAGATTTGGAAACAGCCCAAATGTCCACTGATAGACGAACTGATAAAGAAGATGTAGTAGTCTATGCAATGGAGAACTACTCAGGCGTATAAAAGAATGAAATCTTGCCATTTACAATAGCAGGGATAGAGCTAGTGCAAAATAAGAAGACACACAGATGGCCAGATGTTCATGTAAAGATGCTCAACATCACTGGTCATTAAGGGACCGTAAATCCAATCACAGTGACGTACCATTGCATACCCATTACGTTGTCCACCCTCAAAAAGACAAGAGAAAACAAACACTGGTGAAGATGTGGAGAAAAGGGAACTCTTGTGTGCTGTTGATGGGACTGTAACTTGGTGCAGCCATTGTGGAAAAGAGTATGGAAAGTCCTACTGTATGATTCGGCCATTCTACTGGGACTATAGCCAAAGGGAAAAAAAATAACTCGAAAAGATGACTGCACCCTGTGTTCCCTGCAGCATTGTTTATAGTAGCCAAGACACAGAATCAACATTAAGCATCCACTGAGGGATGAATGGGTTGAAAAAGTACATGTGTACGTGTGACGGAATATTATTCCGCCATAAAAAAGAATGAACTCTTGTCATTTGCAACAACATGCGTGGATCTTGAGGACTTTCCACTAAGTGACGTCAAGTCAGACAGAGAAAGACACATACTGTTTGACTCCGCTTATATGTGGAGTTTACAAAAACAAAATAGAAGCAGAGTCGTAGAAAAAAAGATCAGATTTGTGGTTACCAGACGTGGGATGGGTTCTGGTGCTGTTGGGTGTAGCATGAAGCCTACAGTCAACCTTTGCTGTGAGAGTTGTCAAGAGAATAAATCTTGAGGGTGTTCATCACAATGAATTTTTTTTCCTTTTTTCCTTTACTCTTTTTAGTGTATCTATATTGAGATGATAGATGCTAACTACACTTATTGCAATCATCATTTCATAATATGTGTAAATGAAACCCTTATGCCGAGTACCTCCAGCTCATATTACAGTCATGTGTATCAATTATATCTCAATAAAGCTGGAGGAAGACACATAATTAGTGCCTGCCATGCAGGCGATATAAAAATGCACTTGGATTTTAGTTACATCTTAAATTCCAGAACCATTTCAATCTTTTATCCTCATAATGGTAATGTTGCCATTACTGAATGCAAATATTCGCTTCATAATCCTCGTTTCCCCTGAAGATAGTCATTGCTAAAAGATTGGTTTATATCCATCTAGAAAGTCCTGTACAAAAATATCTTTACATCAACAGGGTCATATTACCGACTGTTATGCCCTCTTTCACAATGGAATCCTTTGTGTGTGTGTGTTTTTTTTAGAATGACACAAAGTGTCCAAAAATGGATAATCCAATTTTAATTGATCAAAGCTCTGGCTCATATTTTATATGGTTCCCTTCACCTTGTTCTCTCTGCTGAGTTCCGAGGCTAGGTTTGGGGATGATCTCTCAATTCAGCATCTTCCATAGGCACAGAAGGCGCTGATTTTCTGTTTGTTTGTTCTTTTAAGGGAATAAAGAAGCCTCCTTATAGAATTTCCCTCATGCACATTGTTACATGCTTATGACTGTTACTTACTGGGGCCAAGGCACCTGGCTCAGAGCGTGGGGAGGGAGAGAAGAAAGATGCATCTACAAAATTTGTGTGTTTTTTTGGGAAGAAAGAAGATGGGTGTATGTGTAAGTGAACATTGGATTTTTTTTTTAAGATTTTATTTATTTGACAGAGAGAAACACAGCTGAGGAGGGAACACAAGCAGGGGGAGCTAGAGAGGGAGAAGCAGGCTTCCCGCCGCCAAGCAGGGAGCCTGATGCGGGGCTTGATCCCAGGACTCTGGGATCATGACCTGAGCGGAAGGCAGACGCTTAATGACTGAGCCCCGCAGGCGCCCCAGCATTGGATCATTTCTATCATTGCTGCAGTACCTGGCAGGCACCGAGTTAGCATCCTCATGCCTTCGTTGGAACTGTTTATTTGTATTTGAGATTCTCCAGGTTCTTGAGCCAAACTAGGTCTAACAAGTTAAATTCTTACCTAGAAAAAGAGATCAAAGTCTATGCTTCAGTAGTCTCCACAGCTGAGGAATGGAAAAGCCACGTCCCTTTTCCGCCTTATGGATTCAAGCAGCATTCGTTCCACAAAACTCTGGAGATGCTGTTGTGGATTCTGGGCTGGAGCTACAGGGGGAAATAAGGATGAATCTCTGCTTCTGAGAAATTTAGTGATATAATCATGAAGGGAAGCTTTTCTCAATGAGAGCACAGAGAGGAAGGAGCTTCTGATGCCTTTGCCAGCATTGTTCCCCCTGAATCTTGTCCTATATCACATCATAAATGGTTGATGTCCTCAATAGGTTAAAAACTGCAAAGCTTAATGGATGAGTCTGTTTATATTGCAGACAATTTGATGTTATTACTTATATCGAAACAGCAATTCCCAAATACCTATTATAACTTAACATTTTCTTTCCAGAGGCTGATTTCTGTTTATCTTACTGTTCAGGAACATTCTTGGTAAAGCACAAATACTGCTTTGGGAATGGAGTTATAATGCAAATACATTAACATATTTTTCGTTTGATGTGGTTGTCTACCAGCATCTTAGGTAAAGCCTCTGTACATAGCCTCGTACCCGTCTTCCATCTGTGAATGCGGTGCGGTGATTTAAAAGATGAATGTGATTATGATCTCCTGAAGGGCATATAGCTCAAAGTAGTCACTGAGCAACCATTATTTATCTACTGCTTATGTGAATGTGGATGTTTGTGGTTAAAGTGCACATCTTCTTTTAGTAGACCTTGTCTGTTTTACGGTCTTTCCAAATCCAGAAATCAACTACTTTCTACTCTGAAGCTAAGGATGCTGCATATTTCAGTGTATTTGAATGATAAGGTTTCCAGAGACTCTAGCATCAGACTCAATAAGGAGGCCAGTTTATTTCACATGTAATTTAATCACTGTGGTACAGTTATGTACTGTTTTAGATTATGAATCTTGAATGTATAGATTATTTTATTTGATTACTCTCATTCAATTTGGGCATCTTCCTCAGGTTTTTTTGTGTGTCTGTGTTAAAAAAAAATACCTTGAACGTGGAAATCTTTGATAGCAAATGAATCAGGTGTTAAATTCATGTGGTAAACTTCCTGAATTTACTAGTGATTTAAAGCAATTAATAACCAGTTGAGCCAATCGTCCTCTCATTTTTATTCTCTTAAAGTTCTGCCTTATTATCTTAAAATATTCTAGTCTTACTCTAGTCTTACTTCTTTCTTTAATAACTATTTGTCAGTTGGTACCACCCACACTCCCCTCCTTCCCTAACTCTTCTCCTTAGCTTGCTTGAGTTTGCCCCAGAGCACTACTACCTTCTGTTTCTGTTTTCATTTCCGTGTTTTTCAAGACCACCTCCCCCACCACAGTGTAGATCCCAGGAGGACTGGGCTTTCGGTCTGGGATCACTCGCTCTACCGCTAACACGTAGGCGTAGAGTATGAGCCAGATTTCAGTAAATGTTGCCAACTTGAGGAACCGCAAGGCAGACCCTACAGACCAAAAAATAGAGGGCTGAAAAGTGCCAAAAATTGTGTTTCTGCTACTCTTTGAACAGCTTTGGACTGAAGGTAGAACTTTTACCTGCGAAGTAAAGCTGTTCTTCACCTTGCCCCTTGCTGGTGTGGAGAACAAAGGGGCATTTTCAGGAGAGAACACAGGAAGTTCAACTTTGGGGTCAGGTACCCACATATCCTTGTTGGCCTGGGACGGTCCAGGTGGAGCCCTGCTGTCACAGCTGAATTCCTGCTAGTTCCCCTTTTTATTGCCCAGAATATCTCAGTATGGGTGAGAATTTATCTGGCCATCCCTGGGCATGGTGCCTTTGTGAACCAGATGAAAGTTCTAGTACCTTTCCCCCAAAGAAAACATAGATAATATGCACCTGTACAAAATCTCTCATCCGATTTCAGATGTGACAATGTAAAACGCTGCACAGCATCTCAGAGTTTCAGACACAATGCTCTGAGAAGCTGTCCCAATTTACAGTAGATCTCAGAACTGTAAGAGAAAGACACAGACTAGTGGGATCTGCATAACCTGAGGAGGCAAGAGACCAGATGGAACGTTTAAGCTCAGACTCGTGCTACAACCAGATTATGTTCCTATGGCTTCTGAGGTCGTAGCTCTCAGATTGCGTGCAGCTGTGGATCCGTTCTCTACTGGACAGGAAACCTCAGATCTGCCCCCAGACCATTCACAGAGTGCAAAAAGCAGCACCCACAGGTGCACGGAATGGGCTTCCTATTGTAGTGACCGATTCTCGTAATTCTGGAGAAAGTGAGCCTGGCATGAGACTGGAAGAACATATTAAAAGTGTTGCATTATCTGACATGAGAGAAGAGTGTCCTGATGAGGTTCGACAGTGCAAAGAGAAGGATATTTAAGTAACAGAAGAAGTAACAGTGAGCCAGGAAAATTTGGTACTTCGTAGGCTGGAGTTAGTTGAGCTTGTTCACCCTACAGATGAGTAACCACTGTCCAGGGTCTCTGCAGAGGAAAGGGCGAGAGAGGGTCTGAAGACCAGAATCATTTGTTCTTGGACAGGAGCACATGATGTAAGTGGAATGCGTGTGCCTTGCAAACACTAGGAAAACACTTTTTGGGGGAGTGAAGGAATAAAATCAAGGTTTTGTGGTCAGAGATAAAAATGAGATTTGTCTGTGCACATATGTGGCCTGGAAATTTTGGGTTGTTTCTTTTTTTTTTTTTTTTTTTTTTAAGATTTTATTTATTTGACAGAGAGAAACACAGCCAGAGAGGGAACACAAGCAGGGGGAGTAAGAGGGAGAAGCAGGCTTCCCGCGGAGCAGGGAGCCTGATGTGGGACTCGATCCCAGGTCTCCGAGATCATGACCTGAGCTGAAGGCAGTTGCTTAACCAACTGAGCCACCCAGGCGCCCCAATTTTGGGTTGTTTCTAATGGTTTACAGAACAGAAGTGTTAGTGTGTATAACAGTTATATGAGCGAAATGAATTCTCTCAGTGACTGATTCATGAGCTGTAGTTGCTAACCCTCCAGGATGCATCTGAGGGGGAGCCTGCCTAGATATGTAAATTTGGCTGATTGGTTTGTAGTTTTTCCCCATAAGGAATTGTTGGTTCTTCTAAGAACGACTCAAGTATGGATTAGGAAGGGATCTGTATACCTCAAAGGGTCGAGCCAGCCATGAGACCACCCTCTATGGCTGGTCCCTGGGCACACTATTCCTAATTTAATTGTTGCTGTGTGACCTCAGTGTTTGTGAGGGCATGAAGGCTCTAGTTTTTCTTTATGTCTCCCTTGGGTTAGTACCTTCTTCTGTCCATCCACCATCCAGACTGGACTTAGTCCCTGGAGATGCTCTGGTTTTGGCAGATACCATTTCTTGTATGCTTACCACACTCTCAGGCCTCAAATTCTCCAATCTTTCAGAAGTCCACCCTCTCGCTCTGTGCACGTGTTCCAAGTGTCCTCTTCCCAGACCTTTTCGTAAAGCTCCCGGCCAACAGGAATATTTCCACTCACAGAGCCCCCATCATTGCATTTTGGCGGTTGTTCACAGTTCTCTTTTATTATGTAACAATTATCTGGTATGTATTATAACCCACTTTTCTTTTTTTTTTTTTTTTTTTTTAAGATTTTATTTATTTGACAGAGAGGAACACAGCTAGAGAGGGAACACAAGCAGGGGGAGTGAGAGAGGGAGAAGCAGGCTTCCCGCCGAGCAGGAAGCCCGATGTGGGGCTCGATCCCGGGTCTCCGGGATCATGACCTGAGCCGAAGGCAGTGGCTTAACCACTGAGCCACCCAGGCGCCGCCTATAACCCACTTTTCATATAAAAATGTCTTTTCCATCTGAAAAGGTTTTTATTCCCCCCCCCTTTTTTATAGAGCAGTTTTGGGTTTACAGAACATTGTTGAGAACGTTCCCGTACCCCCGCGCTCATTTCCCACATAATCATGGTCTTGGATTCATATGGTACATTTGTTACAACTAGTGAGCCACTATTAATGGCATTCCAGTCATGGAAAGGCACAGAGTTTGTATCGGGGTTCACTCTTCATGCTGTACATTAAATGAGTTTTGAAAAAGGTTTGATGTCATGCTTCCATGATGATTGTGCACAACTTGGTTTCACCACCCAAAAAATCCCCTGTGCTCCCCGTGTCATTCCTCCCTCCCCCAACCACTGGAAACCACTGATCTGTTACTGTTTCCATAGTTTTGCCTTTTCCATGAGTTCATGTAGTTGGAATCATACAGTACATACTCTTTTCATACTACTTTCTGTGACATAGGAATGTGCATATGATACTCCTCCGTGTCTTTGTCTAACTTGATAGCTCGTTTCTTTTTACTGCTGAAGAGTATTCTGTTGTCTGGAGGCCCAGCAGTTTATCCATTCACCTGCTGAAGAATGTCTTGGTTACTTTCAGGTTTTTACAATTATGAATAAAATTGCTGTAAACTCATGTGCAGGATTCATGCAGACGTAAACTTTGAATTCCTTTGGGTGAACACTAAGGAATGGGATTGCTGGATCACAATGTTAATAGTATGTTTATATTTGTAAGACGCTATCTTCAAAAGTTGCTACATCATGTTGCATTCTACTAACAATGAATGAGAGTTCCTGTTCCTCCACACTGTTTACAGCATTTGCTGTTGTCAATTTTTGGATTTTAGCCATTCTTACATGTGTAGTGGTATCTTATTCTGACTTTAGTTAGCAATTTCCTGATGGCATACTATGTTGAGCATCTTTTCATATGCTTATTTGCCATCTGCTGTCTTCTTTGGTGCCCATGAGGCCTCTTGTCAGTTTTTTAACTGGGCTGTTTATGTTTCTGTTGTGTTTTAAGAGTCCTTAGTATATTCTGAATGCCAGTCCTTTATCATATATGTATTTTGCAAAGCTTTTCTCCCATTTATGGCTTGTCTTTCCATTTGGCTAACATTATCCTTAACAGAACATAAGACTGAATTTTACTGAAGCCTAGCTTGTCACATTTTTTTCTCACGGATCATGCTTTGGTGGTGGTATCTAAAAAGTCATTGCAAAATCTAAGGTCCTGCAGATTTTTGCCTGTGTTATCTCCTAGGACTTCTATTATTTTATGTGTTACAATTAAGTATGTGTTCTGTTTCTGATTAATTTTTGCAAAGGGTTCAATTAATTTAGATTCTTTTTTTTTTCTTTTTTCACAAGGATTTACAGTTGTTCCAGCATTATTTGGTAAAAAGACCATCCTATTTTTTTTTTTTTAAGATTTTATTTATTTGACAAAGAGAAACACAGCTAGAGGGGAACACAAGCAAGGGGAGTGAGAGAAGGAGAAGCAGGCTTCCCACTGAGCAGGGAGCCCGATGTGGGGCTCGATCCTGGGTCTCCGGGATCATGACCTGAGCTGAAGGCAGATGCTTAATTTCTGAACCACCCAGGCACCCTAAAAGACCATCTTTTTTTCATTGAATTACCTTTGACCTTTGGCCAAAGGTCAAATGACCCTATTTATGGGGGTTTGTTTCTGGGCTTTCTCTATGGTTCTAGTGCTCTCTTTGTCTGTTCTTTTGCCAGTCCCACACTGTCACTGTAGCTTTAGATTAAGCCTCGATGTTGGAGGGTGTCCCATCTTCTTAATTTTCCTCCTTCATTGTTATGTTGGCTCCTCTGGGTTTTTTTTTTGCATTCCCATATAAGCTTTAGAATCAGTTTGTCAGTATCCACAAAATAGCTTGCTGGAATTTTCACTGGAATCGCATTGAATGGTTCTCTTGGAATCAGTCTATCCTTCTTTGCATCCCTCATCTATTTTTTTTTTTTTTAAGATTTTATTTTTTTGTCAAAGAGCATGCATGGGGGAAGAGGCAGGGGGAGAAGCAGGCTCTGCACTGGGCAAGGAGCCTCACTGGGGCTCAATCTCAGGACCCCGGGATTCTGACCTGAGTCGAAGGTAGATGCTCCACTGACCCTTGGGCCACCCCGGCATCCTGCATTCCTCACTTTTTTATAGCACATGAACCTGGAATTTACTTATTATTATATAGAGTTTATTATTTCTCATAATAGATTCATTGAGAGGTCATTTTAGGTTAGTATTTCAGTTAATTATTTTCCCCAATAGTTTAGCAAAAGTTCCATCCGTGTTCATGAGCGATGATTCCATTTCTTACTGACTGTGACATTCTTGGGTCAGACATTAAATCCATACATTCCCAAATACGTTACTCTAAATTAAACATTCTTTCATACGTGCTTGTCCATTATTATGCCCAAACAGCACTGATTCGATCACTCTATTTTAGAAATATTTTAGTATTTAATAAGGCAAGTTACACCTCATTACTTTCCCCCTCATAGATGGTGCATACTTTTCCTAATGATTCATTTTCCCAAATGAACTTACTTGTGGTATTTAATTGAACATGGTAATTCTCACGAGAGCCTACCAGGGAGAGAGCTACCGTATTATTTGCTAGCACTTATCTATTTGAATTGATTAACATTAAAGTTTATGCAAGAGCCATTTTGATGTATTCTGTGCTTACAGAGAAAGTGAGTGTTCCTGAGGATTTGGACAAATTCAGAAAGTGATGTAAGCAGCATTACAGGAACTGTTCCTTTTCTACAATGGAAATAAATTAGGAAGTGGTAGATCTTAGTCTTCTATTTAACTTTTAGGAGGAAAAATTTACTTTCGTGTGGATTTTCTAAGCTCTTTCCTGATATTAAGTTAAATGTGGTAGTATGAGAGATAGTCAAATTTACAGTATTGTGTTAAAGCTGTTCACATACTCCCCAGAATAAGGTTTATGCCTGATTAATAAAAAAAAGTGAGTAAAGCCAAAATTGGACTAAAGTGTAATTCAGTGAATTTTACTGGACTTCCTTTTTCTGACTTCATTTGCTTAGTTATGTTTATGATGAGGTTTTTTTTTTTTTCCTTCAACTGATAACAGAAAGGACTTTGGGGCCTCAGGTGGTTTAAAATACAAACCACTTTGACTATTAAAGTATGGAGACATGCTTTTTTAAAATTATAATTTTCTCAGCATTAACATCACATCTGTTCATTCTAATTTAATACTTTGTATTTTCCATTTTAATATTACATGGCTCACTCTTGAGAGCATTTAGGTAAATACTTCAGTTTGAGATTCAGTGAATCTTCAATTCTGTTATTGTAAATATATATGAAAATTAGAAAGAAAACATAAAGAAAAAAATATATCCTTGTTGTTAAAAGTAATAGTTACAGGGGAGAAAGTGAGTATAAAAATACCCAGTACAGTATCTGTGGTGGTATGTTCTTAGTAAGTATTAGTTTATTTTCCCTTCCCGCTGCCAAGGGATAAAATCACTCCTTGTTGACATGTAATTCACCTATCTACGTGCCAGTATTTTAATAAAAATCCTTATTCAGTGGCAGTTGGGTGACTTATTCAACAAATAACTAGGCACCAAGGAATCTGTTTTGTTTCGTGGAGGTCGAAGAAAGGAAACATGTAAGCCAAAACAAAGTAGTGTATTTTTTTTTAAATTTAAATCCAATTAGCCAACATATCGTACATCATTAACTTCAGATTTAGAGTTCATTAATTCATCCGTTGTGTATAACACTCAGTGCTCATTATATCATGTGTCCTCCTTAATGCCCATCCCCCTGTTACCCCGTCCCCTCTCCCACCTTCCCTCCGGCAACCCTCTTTGTTTCCTAGAGAGAAAATCCTCTCATGGTTTGTCTCCCTCTCTGTTTTTTTCCCCTTCAGTCTTCCCTCTCTCACCGTATGATCCTCTGTGCAATTTTGTATATTCCACATATGAGTGAAACCACATGATAATTGTCTTTCTCTCATGGACTTATTTCACTTAGCATAGTACCCTGTAGGTCCATCCATGTTGTTGCAAATGGCAAGATTTCTCTTTTTTGGATGGCTGAGTAGTATATATATATACAGAGACATACATACTGCATCTTCTTTATCCATTCATCTGTTGATGGACATCTAGGCTCTTTCCATAGTTTGGGTATTGTGGACATTGCTGCTATGAACACTTGGGTACACGTTCCCCTTAGGATCACTACATTTGTATCTTTTGGGTAAATACCCAGTAGCACAATTGCTGGGTTATAGAATAGCTCTATTTTTAACTTCTAGAGGAACCTCCCTGCTGTTTTCCAGAGTGGCTGCACCAGCTTGCATTCCCACCAGCAACATGAGAAAGTTCCCCATTCTCTGCATCCTTGCCAACATTTGTTGTTTCCTGACTTGATGATTTTAGCCATTGTGACTGCTGTGAGGTGGTATCTCATTGTGGTTTTGATTTCTGTTTCCCTGATGCCAAGTGATACAAAACAAAGTAGTTTTCGTTTATTTTGGATTTTTACTGTTTGGGCCGGACTTGTTTGAAAGAGTGGGGACAAATTTCAGTAGTTGTGTTTTCATGTTGCAATAGATCACTACTCCAGCTGTTGAACGGATAAATGAATTGTGATATATTCATACAATGGAATGTTACAAAGCTGGGAAAATGAATTAATGACTACCACATACAACAATGTGATGGATTTTATAAATCTAATGTCCCCTAAAGCAGCTAGATAAAAAGAGAACATAGTCTATATTTTCAAAATAAGAAAAGGCAAAGCTAATTAATAGTGATAGAATAATGGTTACTTTCAGGGAGGATGTGAAGATAGCCTCTAGATCATAGTAATGCCCTGTATTTAGATCTGGGTGCTGTTTACATGGGTTTGTTTACTCAGTAAAATTTCAGCAAACTAGGGGCGCTGGGTGGCTCAGTTGGTTAAGCGACTGCCTTCAGCTCAGATCATGATCCTGGAGACCCCGGATCGAGCCCCACATTGGGCTTTCTACTCAGCGGGAAGCCTGCTTCTCCCTCTCTCAGTCCCCCTGCTTGTGTTCCCTCTCTAGCTGTGTTTCTGTCAAATAAATAAATAAAATCTTAAAAAAAAATTTTCAGCAAACTGTATACTCACGACTTACATATTTTTCTGAACTCATTATATTCATTAAAAACATGGCCTCTCCAAATAATAATTTACTTTAAAAAATCTAGATGACTTCATCATATTTTGAATCCTGGAACACAGTGTGCAAATTTTCATGTCCGCACCCCTTCCCTTGCAGTCTTAATAATAAACAGCCTGTGTGGTAGAAAATTATTTATAGCTTAAAACAGTTTTTTTCTTTTCATTTTTCTGTAATTTATTACCTAAAAAAAAATTAACAGCATGGTAGCAGATTGTAGGCTTGCGCTGAATATTTTAATTACTTTTTTGTGTTATGCCTTGATATTAAAACCTGTATATTCATTATGAATGTTTTATTGTTGGGGTATAATTATTTAGACATGTATCTATGCAGAAGACCCAGCATGCCTTGAGAAACCGAAACTAAGTAACAGCTTTGATATTACAAGAATTTGGGGTTCCTGACTGATTCTGTCTCTAGAGCATCCGATGCTTAATCTCAGGATTGTGAGTTCAAGGCCCACATTGGGCATGGAGCCTACTTAGGTGCATTTTACTTCTTCTTACTTTGATGTTAACACATTGTATTCAGTGGCACTTACGAGAAGAAATAGGCTGTAGAGCAATTTCAAATTAAATGCAGAATAAAATTCTGAAACAGAAGAGCCTGGGTGGCTCAGTTGGGTGGGCCTCTGCCTTTGGCTCAGGTCGTGATCCTAGGGTCCTGGGATAGTGCCTGGCATCAGGTTCCCTGCTTGGTGGGGACTCTGCTTTTCCCTTCCCTCTGCCCCTCCCTTCTGCTCATGCACACTTGTGCTCTCTATCTCAAATAAATAAAAATCTTGGGAAAAAAAAGAAAAAAAGATGATGTAACTTACACATGGTATATGTCCTAGTGGCATGGGAATATGAGGTTTTGAAGTCAGAGACCCAATTTCAGGTCAAGCTCTGTTGTTTAGTAGCTAAGTAACATTTTTTTCATTGTGTTCATAACACCTTTTATATGTCCTTTGTTTCTTCATATTGTAAAATGCAGACAATAAGATTACATGTAAAGCATTTAGTTCAAAGCATGGCACATAGTAACTACTTCATGGATGCCTTATAGATTTAATAATAATGAAATTATTTACCTTACACAGTAAAATGAATTAAGCAATTTGGAAGAAACAACCATTTTTTTTTTAAGATTGTGGAGTAGTTCATGTTTATATGTCCTAAATTTATTAATTGAAATATGAGTATAAAAATAGAGGTGTCCTATGCATGTTGCATCTTTCATATAATGATATAATTTAGGATTAATTACTCTTGTATTATATTTTTAACTCCTGTCCTCTGTTAAATCAGGTTGGTATTTAAATTTTGTTTTTCTTAATGGAAGTTGTTCTATTTGAAAAATAAGGTTGCCCTTTTTTAAGTCATATTATGATAGAATATTTGATGTAACTTCCTTAGAGATACTGTAATATTTATTTTCCCTAAATTAATGAAATCTCTGTATTTTTTTAAAGACCCCAAATGTTTGGATAGTAAATGATTGGAATGAATGTTCATTTGTCTTCTGTGCTTTATGGATTTGGTAATTATTTAAACTATAAAATTAATCAAGGTTATTATGAACTTTGTATTTCCCTTCTTCAGTTAGCTCCCCAGAAATCATTCTCCTTTTCACCATTTGCAGGCATTTAATGAAATGATTCTTTTTAATATTAATAAGAGATGTGTCATGAAATCTTTCTGCATCGCTTAGGCATAATTACATCTTTATTGCACTTTTTGTCTTGTAACTCTGTGAGCTATTTGTCTTGTGTGTCGCTCTGATTATTCATCCTGGGCACATGCTGTTGCTAAGCCTTTCTTTGAGTATTGGGATACTGAGTTTGGTATATTGCTACTAATTCTTGCTACTTAAGAACTGTTTCTCTTTGGGAATATACATCATTAACTAATCGTAGGTTTGACTCTTGATTATAAGTTCTCTTTCTTCTAGAAAAATCCTGCAGCCCTCTATCTTTGCACTGATGCAAGTGTGCATGAGAGAGAAGGTTTAACATCAAGAAATGAAAATAGTGATGGGCTAATATAATGTCTTTCCTAATTACTGAAGTCACTGAAATGCTGTATTTTGTTTTCTTAAGAAATATTTAAAGGAAATCAATTCACATTTCCTTGAGTTGTTATTCTTGAAAGACTGTAAAGATAAGAACTTGTCCTTTTGGAAGTTGAAAAGTAAATAGTAAATATTTTATAACAGACTAAATTGCTTCCCTTTGCCCCAGAATCTGGAGAAATAAATTCATCACTCTAATAGAGTAATGTTTAAAATGAGGACTTGAGAATTGTATCACAGCCGAATACCTTAAAAATGTATGGTGAAAACCGGGTCTTTCCGTTCAGTAAATTTTTCTTTCCTAAATAGTAATTGTGTGTTTTTAAAATGCAAAGTTTGGGAGGACGCTTAGAACAGATTTTGCAGAGGACTTATCGAATTGTTAAACAAATCAACGTGCTCCATTATATTTCTTAGAAATAGAAATTCACTGGGGCTTCAAAACAATTCCACCTGTGTATTTAGTTTGATGTTTTTATATCACTTTATAATATCTTAAAAAGAATCACTGTGTGTATTATATGTTATGCACATTTCCTCCTAGGAGCTTGCTTACCAAGGGAAGCAGATTCTTAGCGATGGCCTAAGATTTCTGCCTAAATAGCATTAGATTCTTCGCTGATTAACGGATTGTTTTAAGGAAAGTTATAAATAAACTTAAATGTAGGAAGAATCTGAAGCAAACTTCCAGTGTCATGGGATACTAGTCATGTGTGTTGTAGAAGGGCTAGGAATCCTAGGGCATTGCAGAAGACAGTCCTTGTCGATGTGTGGTTTTTTAATTCTATTTTACACTTTGGAATATAATTATATTCACTTGGTTTTTTAAAGAATCACGGTGATTAAGAGGCTAACATGCACTCATTAATAAATGCAATTTAAAGATAATTTGACACTGATATAATTTCAGAATTCTTCAGCAAGGCATGCCTTTTGTTATATTGTGACATTTTATACAATATTAGACTGGAGTAAGAGAAATTTTACTTCTATTACATGGAAGATTTTTATAGCTAGATGCTGTACTTCTAAAGTGACTTTTCTCATTAAATAGATATTTTAGGAGAATAGCCATCCCTAAATCAGGAGGCCTATGAGGTTCGAGAATTAGGTAAAGGTTCATGTTCGCTTCTGAATATGTTGGATTATTATTATTTCAGGTACCTGCTGCTTTTCTAGCCTAATAACTTTAGAAGTTCTGATTACTAAATTAATTGAGTTTTTGTTTGAGGAGATTGAATGTTATTAATGAAAATTTTGAATACTTTTATTATCCGTTAGAGTCGGAAATAAATTTTGGTGCAGGGGCCACATAACAGTTTATTTAAGTGACATTAATTGAAACGTTGCCAGATCTGTATTTGTTTGCTTGTTATTTATTTTGACTTTTTCTTTCCACAGCAAGTTGATGTGGAAAAATGGGTATGTGTTTCCATGAATTTACAAAGAAATTGTGATCGAAGCTAGTGCATGTTTGCTGTTGCCTCTAAACATTCTGCTTTGCTTCCCACTGTGGCTTGGACTCTGAGTGTTCAAAATAACTGCTCTCTTGGAATGAGCCCATCTTGAACTGATCTCTAGTTAGAACCTCAGAATGTTCAGTTTTTCTTCATCTGAAATGGGGTAGACGGCAATCTTCCCCATACCTTAGAAGCATATGCTTTCCCTAGCTTTGTAACTATGATATGCTTCCGATCAAAGGAAGGCTTTGAATTAATATTAACTAATTCAAAGGAATTAATATTGTGTATTTCTTACCAAAGAAACCTTGACTATTTCAAGTCCTACTTCTGGGTCCTGTATTTTCCCAGGTAACTATAGAAAGGTTTGTTATCTGGATGAATGTAATCTTAAAAAGCAAAGATGAATGATGGTAGCATGAGGAAAGGTGCGCTTGTGGGATCCTGGAAACAGGACTGGACGAACATTGTGACAAATTGTGTGAAGTGGGCTACATTACTACCTTGGCGCCACTCTCCTCTTCTGCTAAAGAGAGAGGGAGATAGAAGCATCCTTCCAGTTCTGAAGACCCTGATTATCCCGAATAATTCCAAATGGAAATTATTCGACTCTTACCAATACTGATGTTCCCCACCCCCATTTCTTCCAGAGCATGCAAAAACAGTGAGGCGTAGTGTGTTATTTTCCTTGTTGTGTTATTTTGTTATTTTCTCTGTGACTTACTATGATGACTTTTTAAAGTGATAGGTTTCATTTTTATTTTTATTATTTTTCCTGATCGTGGGATCTGATTCTCTCGATATTCTCCATATTGTGAATATTTTGCTATTTTTTCAGGAGCCTTTCACTGGTTTCCCAGATGAGTGCATGTTCACCTCTTTTTGTGACCCTTAGTTCTTTTGTACTTACTATAACTTTATGTTCATGGAAACCTTTTCTCTTCTTTTTCAAATGGCCATTTCCATGATGATGACACCTATATGTTGATTTTGAGAATGATTTTTGTATTTCTGGCAATAATGCAAGTTCATTATCTATCTATTCATAGCTAAACTATTCCTAGTTTTGTTCAGTTTGTTTTTGTTTTGGAATTTCATATCTTCTGTGCTGGTCGTTAAAGTTGTGACCGAAGCTTTACATTGTTCTTGGGAACGAAACCCTTTTTCTAAGCCATCCTGAAACAAGTCTCTTTGTCTTTTCTTATCTTTGTACCCCTTCACTTCCATTACACTACTTCTGTGTTGTACCTAGATCACTTTTCCTTGAACCAACCATACAAGACACTTTCAAATCTCCTAGAAGTAGGATGCCTGCAGAAATAGAAACCCCCTTTGCCATTGTCCGTAAGCATTCCCCGTTCTTCCTCTGTGTAGCCCGTTACGTTTGTAGCCTCACTGTATGGCTTTTCTCTCTCTTAGTTTTGTAACAGTTTTGCACCTCAAAATTAAATTTATTTGCAAATCTCCGCAGTAGAGATTCCTTTCTGATCCTGAGAAAGTAATGGAAGTAATACTGAGCTGAAAATCATGCAGTTTGTCAGCAGACTATAATCTTGCCTACAGGGTTAGAATCCAGGCTAGTCCTTTCTTGTTCTAAAATATTACCATTATATTAAATATAAAATGTGGATGCTGGAATATACTGCCATTTAGGTATCATATAATTAAAATACCTTTCTGGATTCATTTGAGAAAACTGATAATCAGTATGAGCTTAGGACTCTGTAAATTTTAGATTTGAGCTCTTTATTTCCTTGAGGACCTGTGTAGTTCAGATCTTAGGCATTTGTTATTAGAAGTTTGAAGTTCTGTAATGGGTACTTTGAAGGGTAACTGAAAACATATTAACTCCCTGACTATCTACCCGCTCTGTGGGGGGCTTGTTCTCCTCTCTCCCACTGGTTAAATTAGTATGAGTCCTATGACCTTTCTTAATTCAGACCTTGAGACACCCCTCAGTCATTTCACGTTACAAAAGTCTCATTTTGTTACTTAAATCGGCCAATCCTTTGTAATAGTTGAAGTCTGAAGTTAATGCAGGTTGCTTGTCTTGGGGCTCAGGCTGCCCCAGGCAGGAAGCCTGAAGGGGAAAGGGCTGTAGGAAGTTGCATCTCACTTCATGCTGCCTAGTCCCTCATAGCTCCGCCCTGGCCCTGTGTTCACAGCTCCTCTCAGGGTGTGGTGGGAATCTAGGAGAAGAGGAGAATTCACAGGAAGTCTTTCTTGATGACAGTGCCATTCATCAAGCTTGTCCAATGTTAAAGCTGACACTCTTGGGGGGGGCACTGGGGAGGGTTTTCTGGGACATGGCCATGATCAGAAATCGGACCTATGGTTCTCTTCCTGCAGCCAGTAGCCCCCCAACTGGTCGGGGGGTGATGACTGCCTTGTCCTTGCATTCCAGACATCCCCACACTGGCTCTTCCTAGGACGGCCGGTCTGCTTGTTTGCAGCAGACCACTTTCTAGTGGCATCCCTGCACTCTGTGGCCACAGCCTACTTAGTGTGTCTCTTCATGTTGATCTTCAGGCACAGTCAGATGCTGATCTCTAGTGTCCTGCTGCCTGAGGACACAGGTGTCCCTGAAACCACATTTGCTAGGCTTGCGTGGGTGGGGAGAAAGCAGGACTCTGAGCCCTCTAAAACCTACCTCCAAGAAACCATCTCTTTGCTCTCCATCTGTTTCTGGAAGACCGGAACTGGGAATCAGCCAAAGGAGGCAGGTGGATTTTCAGCTACTCCTTTTGGTGCCCCTGCCTAGGTGGTAGAACGGTATAGTTTAGAATGTGATAGTATTTGCCATCAGTTCATTCTGAGACAGGTGCTGTACTTTACCATTGTTAGATTTACCTACGTAGTACATTTAACAACCCCAGATGAAGACCCTTAGGAGCATTCTAAAATTTTAATATATATGGAAATTAAGATGACTTCTTTATGCATTTCCTGATAGCATGGTTCTGGATAGCTTCATCCAAGGTCAATCAATCAGTCTTAATCAATGTCTTCCTCCCTCCCTCCCTTCCTCTCTCCACTTGTTTCCTAGTGTCTCTTTGAGCATCTTTGAGTATTTTGCATTTAATCATGAGCCCATTGAGTAATCAAATGCTGCTCTTCATGCACTGAAGGAGAATAATGTTGGTGAGTTCTGGATTAACAGGTGATTGCTTGCCTATTTTTTTCCTCCACTCCACTCCAACCTTCTGGCACTCCTAGCCCACAGCATTGGTCTCTAACATGGGGCCAGGTCATAGGTAGAGTTGGGGAGAAGGGATGGAAAAGATTGTGATATTTTTATATGTAGAACATTATCTATAGACCAAATGAGGTCTCATATATTTACTTCCTCTTTTTAAGAATACATTGATGCCGTTGTAATTGTTAAAATACAATTTTTTTTTCAAATGTGCCCAACTCAGAGCAGTTTTTAGAAAGATAATGCGGTTTCCTCTGGAAGTACTATTATGTGAGGGTCTATGAAATGCTTTAATGTTATCAAGGTTCGTTCCTGTTTGAAATGGTTTTAAAAAAATAGAATCTTCTGTATCTTTTTTTTTTTTTTTTCTTTCTGTATCTTGATATACATCATTTTCTATATGTAGTTGTAGTCTGAGTTTCAGTGAGGCTTTATGTATCTTCAGGTCATTGTGATCTGTGTATTTTGTGTAGAGATCAAATTGTTGTTTTTGATTAAGGAAATACTTTTCACTAGACAAGCTACACAAAGAGGAAAGCCCTAAATAGTTCTTCTCCTTCATACTTTGGATGTTCATGAAGCTCAGTGATTTACAAACCTCTGTCTGACAGATAAAAGTGGGAGGATTTATAGTAGCTTATCAGAATCATTTATTTCTGTTTACCCTTCTAAAGAAGAACTAGGTAATTCCATGCATATATATCTGTCAATCCGTTACACTCAGAAGAAAAGGCAGTCCACTTAAAACCTGCCTGGACCGAGTTGTTGATAGGCTGAAAATGACAATATTATGACCGATCTGCCCCCGAGAATATAATAAATATTTTAAAAGATACCAGCCTACGCACATCATTAGAGCCAGGAATCATCATTAATATGCACAATGCGAGAGCATAGCCCTGGACTTTATCATTACAGGGACTGTTTCTCTTTCATGGGCTGGAAGCTGAGCCTGCTTTCTGGGCCCATAATCAACACATCTGTCCTCCAGTTCAGCCTTGGATATTTTCGGTGAGGGGGGGGGTCCCTAGAAATTTAAGTATTTGCATACAATATTGTCATCATAAGAAAATAGTTGAGGGTTTTTTTTGTTTGTTTTGTTTTTTTTTTTTACAAATGTAGATCCATATATCCTAGTAGATAGTCTGTATTGATACATATTTGGAACTTGGCATTAATCTTAAACTTCTTTCTTGCCCTGAAATATGTTGGGGATGTTGGGGACATTATTAACTTATAAAACAGCCACCAACGTAGATGCGCCCAGAGAGTTTTATAATACATGAAGTAAGTCAGAGAAAGATACATACTGTATCACTTCACTTATATGTGGACTCTAAAAAAAAAAACAAAAACAAACAAATTAACAAAAAACAATAACAAAAAATAGAAATAGACTCAAACACAGCGGATAAAGTGGTAGTGGCCAGAGGGGAGTTGGGGGGAGGGGGAATGGGAGAAATGGGTGAAGGAGATTAAGAGGTACAGACTTCTGGTTATAGAATTTAAGTCACAGGGATGAGGAGCATAGCATAGGGAATGTAGTCAGCAATACCTTAGTAACGTATGGTGATTACACTTATTGTGGGGGCACCGAGCAATGTATAGATTGTCAAATGAATATGTTGTACTTCTGAAACGAATAAAACATTACATGTCACTTAGACTGCAGTTTAAAAAAAAAAAGGCCACCAATAATCCCATGTCTTTGGTGGGTGAAATGCCTTTTTTTTTCTCGACACAATGCAGTTTACCAGATGGATCCTCACTCACAAACTAGAGGTTACCAGTAGGAAGATTATGGAGAAATCCTAGCTTCTTGAGGCAAGAGAAAAAGTGACCAATGAAGTGAAATTAGATGGATAGCTTGTGTGCAGGGTAGGACATTTCATCCCCCTAATGGGAACTTCATCTTAAAAGGACTCCTGAGCCAAAATTTTGCTTTAGTCCCTTAGATTGTCATATTGGATAATTCTTCTTAGTGACAAGACCCCAAATTTCTATTTTGTGTTAATTCTATATCTTTATGATTTTTTTAAAAAGACATTTCAGAAGGATTCTGTGAAAACTTCTAAAACAGGTCCATAGATGGAAGTATTAATTTTTTTTAAATCAACTGTCATTTTACAAAACTTGAAATAACAGTTTAAAAAGCTCAAGGTTGAATCGAAAGGCATAATTATGGTAGAGGAGGTTTTTTCCATCATCCGGATCACTGTTTGTTTATACCAACAACAGATTGAATGTAATTATGCATTCTCTTGATGTCCGGTGTTTGATTACAATTTTCAGAGTGGAGTATTGCTATTTGATTTGTTTTTCTACTCGTGATCATTTGCAGATGCTAAGAAAATCCCTAAGGTCTCCTTGATGGGCTAGCTTAAATGACATACTCTTCTAGACCAAAGATTGTTCTGCTTGAGTTTGCCATCCATTAGATGGCCAGGGCCACCTCTGTCGGAATTAAAGTGGAAGAAATGCTATTTCTCTTGCTGATTCGAAATAGAGAAATGCTATTTTGCTTTCCGTAGTGCGCGATATGCCTCCAACCCTTGATCACATTCGAAGCTTCATCTGGCTACCAATTCTGAAGTAATTACACTTCACGGGGGACAATGAGGTACAGCTACTTGAGATTTCACCTTAAAGAACTAAAATCTCTCCCTTTGGGTCTCATCCTCCCCCATTCTCTTGCAAGATGGAAACCAGTGTCCATCCATGTCGGTGCCTGGACTCTAATTGTGTTTATAGTCCTGCATTTCTGTATCTCATCTAATAGAATTTTAGCTTTTATCTAATTATCTTTCCGTGAGGGAAATAAGTACATGTAAACTGGTAAGCACAAGGTGATATTCTCCAACCTACATCAAGCCTGTTCTCTTCAATATTTGTCTTTATGCATGGGTTTCTTAATTTTTTTTATCATGTCAGCAATACATAAAGGGTTTCTGTTACTTTTCTGTTGCTTTTAATCATACATATACAGTGTTTACATTGAGATTATAATAACATATGAATCTTTTTTGTTTCAGTGTATTTTGCTTTCTTTTTTGCCTTTGAATGATCTGTTCCTCACAGTTTGTTATCACTTTGTTAACAACTAGCCCTGAAGCCAGCTGCACCAACAGATGATTTGTACAAATCGCTGTCTGTAAGGCCACACATAATCTTCCATGTTTTTGATTATCTTTTGATAATGTGATTCAATTACATCTGCTATTCTTTCTCATTCTACAGAAAGATATTTTGGCCTTTGCTAATTTTCAGTTTCCGTTCTCTTTTACCTGATATCCCAATTATTCTCCCCTGTGACTTGCCCTTCTTGTAGTTAGACACAGCTTAGAATCTGTGAATAGCAGACCTCGGACTCCCCTGACCTTCTTTTTTTCTATTTACTACAGTCCTGAACTAGTTTAACCTTGGATAACTGACAATATTGGCTGAGGACATTTCTCAAGGAAAAATCTCTAAAATCTAGAGTAAAAGAAAATCTCATGAATAAAGTATGTGTCATAAACCATGATCTGTAGCAAAAGTTGAGAATTTTGATTTTCTCTCAATTAAGGCTTAAAAATGATTTTTCCTAATTCCTCATGTAGTGATAGCTGTATATATCACCAGAGGTCACATTTAGGATGTGATTGGTCATTTTCATCTCGGAAAATAAGTTTTCTGATGTCACTTACCATTGATAGCTGTAACCAAGCCTATGTTTTTAAAACTGAGAATGAAATGGTCCTTGACACTTGTTTCTTTGTAATAGTACAGGGGCCCCTGATTGGCTCAGTCAGAAGAACATACAACTCTTGATCTTGGGGTTATGAGTTTGAGTGCTATGATGGGTGGAGATTACTTAAATAAATAAAACTAAAACCAAATTGTAATATTAAAAATGAAAAAAAAATTGACTCACAACAGAGTTGCCATTTAGTTATATATAAATTACTGTGCATGTATGTTTCAGGAATATTACTGGGGTATTTACAAATATCTGTGTCACAAAACTTCCCCTTGCTTTTTTCTCTCATATGAATGTAAATATGAGTATTTTTTCTCTTTAGGGCTTACGTGCTATGACCATGAAATTTAACCCTACATTTGGAAATAGAATATCATTTTTCCTTCTTTACCTCTTTTTCATCTGTGTACTCCAAAGAAGAGGGAGTCAAACTCTTTGGGTCTAAAGGAACATGAAGAAATGCCATATACTTATTATATTTTTAGAAGCAAAAAAGAGCTATTATAATATATGCAATTCATGAGAAGAGGCTGTGTCATTTTAAGGGAAAAAGGTTTTTGTGATTTTTCTTTGAAAATCATGTCTCACAATATGTAGTGTGTAGGACTTGCCTATTGTTATCGTGCATGAAATATGAGCAGCTTATCACAGCATTTTCGTTTAGAATCCACCTTACCCATTTCTAATCCACTATTTTTACAAAAGTTCATTGCCTTGCTGTTTATACCAGGATGTGTTTATGCAATATAAACAAAATTTAAAGGTGAAATATAAAAAAAATTAAAAGCATTTTCAGAGTATAATTTTTGAGATTTTACCTTTGGTTTTTTCGGTGCTTAGCTATGTTGTAAATCGAATCACGCATTAAAGTAGAGGAGCATGTTTTCACAAGAATAGGAAAAACTAAAGACATTTTTGAAGAAAGTTTTGCTTGCTACTGCTTTTCTCTAGCATGTAGTCAATAGTAAATTTCCTTATGACACCACGGTGACTGTGGGTTTTTATGCTTATTGTTTACATAACTCCATTTTGAAGAGTGGAAACATTATAAATAAGAGATATTTAAAATCAAGTCTTTGAAATAATGTGCATTTAATATTTTCTGTCTTCTCCTTATGCCCTTACAGAAATTCATGATGAAGGTAAGAGACACTGGATCATCTGTTCTGTATGTAATACCTTGTGCATTTTAAGTTTTGTTGACATGTATTTATTTTTGAATTCTTGGCACTTTTATTCACATCTTCAGTTTTTTAAAATTTAAATCAAACTATGGAACTTGTAAATTTAAATAAATAAATCATGCATTTAGATTTAACAGCTTAATGAACATTTGACATCTTGGGTCATATTGTAACATGTTTTATTTAGCCAACATTAGGAATTTCTCCTGTTAAAACACATTTTTGGGGGGGAGGAGCAAGATGGTGGAAAAGTAAGAGACCTAAATTTCACCTGGTCCCAGGAATTCAGCTATATATTTATCAAACCATTCTGAACACCTATAAACTCAATAGGAGATTGAAGCGAAGAATAGCAGCAATTCTATGAACAGAAAAGCGACCACTTTCTGGAAGGTAGGACATGGGGAGAAGTGAATCCAAGGTGATATACAGGAAGATAGACTGCAGCTGGGAGGGCTGGCTCCTCCAGGTGAGAGGGCAGCGGAGCAAAAAACCCCTGAACTTCTAGAAGTCTATTCCACTGAGGGAAGCCAGTGACTAAGATAGGGAGGGAGGTGGAACTCTCACTGGGCCGTGTGATCTCAGCGCCTGTGGGGTCACAGAAAGACTGGGGGTGCCTCAGTGTTTCAGAGCTCCCAGGTATCGGACTGGGAAAGCTGGCTGCAAAGATGGAGACGAGGAATGGGCTCTCAGCTCAGGGTTGCCATAAACCATGATTCCCAGTATAGTCAGGCCACTACTCTTTGAGCAAGCGGCAGATTGGGGAAGTCCCTCCTCTTGCCCTCCCCCGGGAGGAGCAGCGCAGTTGTGTGCTGCAGTAATCTGCTGGATTTGGAGACTCCAGACGGGACCGTGTGCCAGGGATAGAGACGCTCAGTCACAGGCTGGGTGAGCACTGAGTGCTGCCAGAGACCAGGGAGACGGAGGGATTGACTGCTTTTCTCTGAGGGCGTGCTGAGGAGTGGGACCCTTGGCTCTCAGCTCCTCTAGGGTTGGAGAATGGAGGCCGCCATTTTCATTCCAAAGCTGTATGGAAAGCATTCAGGGAACAAAACCTCCCAAGAGCGAGTCCAAGCAGATGACTTAGCCTGGCCCCTGGCAAGGGCGGGGCAGTTCCAGGTCAGGCAAAGACATTTGAGAATCTCTGCAACAGGCCCCTCCCCAGAAGATCAACAAGAAAACCCAGCAAAGACCAAGTTTATCAACCAATGAGAACTGCAAAACTCCAGCGCTCGGGGAATATACCACATAAAATTCATGGTTTTTCTCCCATGATTCTTTAGTCTTTCAAAGTTAATTTTAAAAATTTTCTTTTTTGGGGTGCCTGGGTGGCTCAGTTGGTTAAGCGACTGCCTTCGGCTCAGGTCATGATCCCAGAGACACGTGATCGAGTCCCGCATCAGGCTCCCTGCTCGGCAGGAAGCCTGCTTCTCCCTCTCTCACTCCCCCTGCTTGTGTTCCCTCTCTGGCTGTGTTTCTCTCTGTCAAATAAATAAAATCTTAAAAAATTTTTTTTTTCTTTTTTGTTGTTGAATTTTTCTCCTTTCCTTTTTGAAACATCAATTCTTTTGAAGAATCCTTTAAAATTTTCATTTTTATAGTCATATTCTATCCCTTCATTGTTTTAAACTTATTTATAGATGTATATATAAGTTTTCCTTTCTTTAAAATTTTGGGATACAGTTTCTTTTAACAGATCAAAATATACCCTAAATGTGATGTATGGCTTTGTTCTAGTCTCCTGCCTGATCACATTCTCTCCTTTTTTTTTCTTTTGTTCCTTTTTTTAACCAACTTCTTATCACTTCCTTTTAAAAAAATCTTCTTCAATTTTCATCTTTACAGACATATTCCATGCCTTCATTGTATTTACTCTTATTTTCGTATATTTATGTTTTCCTTTCTTTAAAGTTTTGGGAGCCTGTTTCTTCTAACAGACCAAAATAGACCCAAATTCTAGTGTGTGGCTCTGTTCTAGTCACCAGCCTGATCATATTCTTTTTTTTTTTCTTTCCCTTTCCCCCCCAGTTTCACCTCTCTTCTGATTTGTTCAGTATATGTTTTCCAGGGGTTGTTGTTATCCTTTTAGCATTTTGTTCTCTCAGAGAACATCTGTTTTTCTCTGGACAAAATGACAAAACAGAAAATGTCATGTAAAAAAAAGAAAAAAACAAAAACAAAAACGAGGCAGTACCTGATTGCCAGGGACCTAATCAATAAGAATGTTAGTAAGGTGTCAGAACTAGGGTTCAACATGATGATTATAAAGATGCTAGCTGGGCTTAAAAAAAGCACAGAAGATAGTAGAGAATCCTTTTCTGGAGAAATACAAGATTTAAAATCAAGCCAAGTTGAAATAAAAAAGGGTATTAGTGAGATGCAATAAAAAATAGAGGCTCTAGGGGTGCTCAGTCATTGCATGTCTGCCTTCGGCTCAGGTCATGATCCCAAGGTCCGGGGATCGAGCCCCACATCTGGCTCCCTGCTCGGCAGGAAGCCTGCTTCTCCCTCTCCCACTCCCCCTGCTTCTGTTCCTGCTCTCACTGTCTGTCTGTCTGTCTCTCTCTGTTAAATAAAATCTTTATTAAAAAAAAATGGAGGCTCTGCTAGGATAAATGAGGCAGAAGAGAAAATTAGTGATACAGAAGACCAGCTGATGGAGAATAAGGAAGCTGAGAAAAAGAGAAATAAACAACTGTTCGACCACGAGGAGAGAATTCCAGAGATAAGTGATACCATTAGATGAAACAATATTAGAATAGTTGGTATCCCAGAAAAAGAAGAGAGGCACAGAAGGTATATTGGAGCAAATTATAGCAGAAAACTTACCTAATTTGGGAAAGGAAACAGGCATCAAAATCCAGGAAGCACAGAGAACCCCCTTTAAAATCAATAAAAATAGGTCAATACCCCATCATCTATAGTAAAACTTACAAGTCCCTGTGACAAAGAGAAAATCCTGAAAGCAGCTTTGGGAAAAGAGGTCTGTTACCTACAGCAGTAGAAACATTAGACTGGCAGCAGACCTATCCAGGGAGTCCTTCCAGGCCATAATGGACTGGCATAATATATACAGAACACTAAATGAGAAAAATGTGAAGCCAAGAATACTATACTCAGCAAGACTGTCACTGAAAATAGAAGGAGAAATGAAAAGCTTGCAGGACAAACAACAAGTAAAAGACTTTGCAAACACCAAACCAGCCCTATAGGAAATACTGAAAGAGGTCCTCTAAGCAAAGAGGGAGTCTAAAAGTAGAGCAGAGATAATCTCCAGTAACAGTCACCTTATAGACAGTGCGATGACAATAAATTCGTATCTTTCTATAGTTACTCTGAATGTGAATGGCCTCAGTGCCCCAATTAAAAGACACAGGGTATCTAGATTGGATAAAAAAAAACAGACCCATTGATGTGCTCTCTACAATGTAGAGACTCATTTTAGACCCAAAGAAACCTCTGGATTTGAAGTGAGGATGTGGAAAACCATTTACCATGCTAATAGACATCATAGGAAAGCTGGGGTAGCAGTCCTTGTATCAAACAAATTGATTTTAAACCAAAGACTGTAAGCTTCCTTTAAAGTTTTTACTCTGGGTACGGGGATGACTGGGTGGATTAGTCACTTAGGGATCCGTTTCATGATCTCAGCTCAGGTGTTTTTGTTTTTTTGTTTTTTTAAGATTTTATTTATTAATCAGACAGAAACACAGCCAGAGAGGGAATACAAGCAGGGGGAGTGAGAGAGGGAGAAGCAGTCTCCCTGCCGAGCAGGGAGCCTGATGTGGGGCTCGATCCCAAGACTCTGGGATCATGACCTGAGCTGAAGGCAGATGCCTAATGACTGAGCCACCCAGGCGCCACCCAGCTTAGGTCTTGATCTCAGGCTAGTGAGTTCAAGCCCCACCTCAGGCTCTCTGCTGGGTGTAGAGCCTTCTTAAAAAATAGAATTTTCACTCTGGGGATTATATTGACTATTTTGTTGTTAAGCTCTTTTGCATGAATACAGTAGGAAATTTGTTCTCTGGAAAATTAGGAGAGACCCCAAGAACCTACTATCGAATGACCTAGTCCAGGAGAAGTGAAAATAATTTAACTCTTTTTCATTTTTTAACCAAGTGAGAAAAATGGAAAGGTTTTAAAAGGAGTCAAACTCAAAGAGGAGAGTAAAGTATATGGTCATGTCATTGAAGAAACTATGTGGAACAAGGGGAAGGGTGAATGTCATTCTTTTGAGACATGAACTAGAATTTGTTTTGTTTCATTTTTATTTACCTGTCCTATCTCTCATATGCCATTTATGGAAATTAATTTTTTTATCCCCAAAACAAGAAATTATAGGGAAACTTCTTGTATTCACTTAGTAGAGGCTTAATACAATTTAAAAAATATAAGAAATATCATTTAAAAAAATATAAACTATGAGACCTGTTAAATAAAAATTCTGGATGTAGATTAAAAAGATGGAGTGAAATAAATAAAATCTTTAAAAAAAAGGTGGCATGTTAAAAAGGAAGTAAAGTGTTCATGTCAGTCCATGGAGTTACTTAGCTTAGTCTGTCATTGCTATTTTCGGAAATTCTGAATCAGGAGCATTGTGGGATCCCAACAACTAGACCTCTTCATGAACATTAGGAATTTGGCAGTTTGGATGGGATGACAGAGCAGAGCACTTCTTTGAAGCCATCTGTCAACAAGGGCACAAGGCATTTTCCAAGATTTCAAATAAGTGCAGCTTTTAGTTTTCGGTAGAAGATACTCATTACAACACTGTGGAGAGAGGACATTACCCACTTAGTTAAACATCATGAACCAAGCATTTTAGTTGGGAAAATGGTATAAATAGCAGTAATACCTTACTTTGCCCTGTCCTTGCTCATAGCTAATGAAATTGTGTTTGAAAAATTCCATTTTTCGTGCTACATCTGCTGTTACTGTACTCCTTTTTTCATATTGCCATTTTATCCTATCAATCTGTTATCTAATGCCATATGTACTTCCCCTTGGAAGAAGGTGAATCGAATAGTTACCTGAAACTTCTGTTCCAAAAGTTTTGGTGAGAGCACGTTCATATAAAAATCAGTGCACAAGCTAGTGTGCAAAATCCATTTGAACTAGGCAGCATACCTAACATAATTTAATTAAGCTCTACTTCCTTTTAATTGCAAAGTCAGAAGCCCAGTGGCTTATTTTTTTTTTTAAGATTTTATTTATTTGACAGTGAGAAACACAGCTGGAGAGGGAACACAAGCAGGGGGAGTGAGAAGGGGAGAAGCAGGCTTGCTGCTAAACAGGGAGCCCGATGTGAGGCTCTATCTCAGGTCTCCAGGATCATGACCTGAGCCAAAGGCAGTGTCTTAACCAACTGAGCCACCCAGGCGCCCCCTAGTGGCTTATTTTCTTACCTTTATTGGATGATCTGAGAAGGTTAGAATCTTGAGCAGAGAGTGTATGCATGAAATTATAGTATTTTAAGCCCCTTAATGGGAAAAGATGAGGAATTTTCTTCAGCTGTCACCTTTTAATCATGATTTGCTTTGGGTTTCATACATGGACGGGCATCATTTAACCTCCTAGAGCCGGACAGATGCTTCCTTGTGGCGCGAGCCCAGTTGATGCTCTTGGCACAGTGGTTGGTCACAATTGCTACAGACGTAAAGGCACCCCCTTTAGAGGGTTTTGGTCAAGACTCCATCAGAAGTTAAGCTGTCTGGTGCCAAATGGCTGTCTTGACAATTTTCAACTGGCTTTGTGAGACACATTGATTTTGCCATGAAGCCAGTTTTCTCCTTATTACGGTCATCCTATGAATCTTGTGTGATTTACTATATAAATGGGAGCCCTGTGAATTGTGAATCTATCTGGCTGCCCGGGGACCCAGAGGTTGACCAGAACCCCAGGCTCCATAGTTCCGTGTGTCTCTGGTGGATCTTGAGCCGTTCAATGGGTTTTTTCAGATGATTGGAAAGCTTAAGCATGGAAATATTTTTCTGTTTTTTTTCCCTGGAACAACTCATTTCTCAAGTTTTACTCTGAGTATATGAAGATAAATGGAAAAGCTTCTCTGCTTAAATATCTGAGCACCATGAAAGAGTTCTCTAATGCAAATTTCTTATCCTTATTGTCTGTTGTTTTAAATTTTGGCAGGTTAGCCAAGTATTACTTGCACTAATAAATTCCTGTTAAGATTTCATTGTTTTATTTCTAAGATAGCATGCTATGTCATAGCCGTCAAGGGCTGTGGAGATGTTCTGTAGTTGGACTTATTAAAAAAAAAAAAAGCAGTGTTTGCATAATAAGGGCCTGGAATTATGACAAATGTCCTCCATTTGTTAACATAGCATTTCTATACAGAAAGTAGAAAAACAGAAAACTTAAATGTTTCCATATTATGTGGTTAATAAATTAGATAGTTTTAAATAGCAGCCATATAAGTGACATGTTAATAAGCCAATATATAATACAAACACATGTTGAAAGAACACAGAGCTTAAAAAACAAAAACAAGGGCCGCCTGGGTGGCTAAGTTGGTTAAGCGACTGCCTTCCGCTCAGGTCATGATCCTGGAGACCCAGGATCAAGTCCCACATCGGGTTCCCTGCTTGGCGGGTAGCCTGCTTCTCCCTCTCTCACTCCCCCTGCTTGTGTTCCCTCTCTCTCGCTGTGTTTCTTGCTGTCAAATAAATAAAATCTTAAAAAAACAAAAACAAAAACAGAAGCACGGTGCCAAAGATTTTTATGTGCATATAAACCCCTTAAGTTTATCTTAGTCATTACGGTTTTATGTTTTTTGCTGTCTATTTTAAGCTTCTGATAGTAATACTTCAGACGTAGTTACAGTGATTCACTTTGTCCCTCTTCCCAAATAGGATAACAGATAAATAAATTACGACCATCAAGTACATATTGTTCTAAATAAACGTAAATGTAGATGCATTTACTTCAAATCTTTTTTGATTAATCTGGGTCCCCTAATTGGACATCTTTGGCAAGCTAGAGGCATAGGAATGTCTATTAATACTAAGTTGATATTTAGCTAACTTGAGGCTGGTTTGGAATACGTAAGCAATATTGTTTAGATTTTGTTTGAATGTACTCTGGACTCTTTCATCCGGTTACAGCTCCTAAGCCCTTGTTTTTTACACTGTTGTGTCATTAATCCTGTCAGTCACTTCAGGGGGAAGGGGACAAAAGTGGCACACAGAACTGAAAACACTTTTTTTTTTAAAAAGATTTTATTTATTTGACAGAGAGAGAGATCACAAGTAGGCAGAGAGGCAGGCAGAGAGAGAGGGGGAAGCAGGCTCCTTGTGGAGCAGAGAGCCCGACGTGGGACTCGATCCCTGGACCCTGAGAACATGACCTGAGTCGAAGGCAGAGGCTTAACCCTCTGAGCCATCCGGGCACCCTGGAAACACGTTTTAAACTATTATTTTCGAAAAGTCAAATTCTGCCTTTTAATAACTGATGCTTAGCTCCCCAGCATCAGAAATATGGAGCAAGTCTGGAGATGACAGTTCTTAATGTTTTTGTTGTCGTTGTTTTCCATGAGGGCGCCGCAGCTCCTTCTCATAGACCCCATCATGTACAGGGGACCGTGGGAGTCTAGCAGAGGCTGATTTCCAGATCTGATCCTCCCTGGGGCCAACTCACTAATCAGAGCACATGCTCTAGCAAACCCCTGGGAGGGGCTGGGGTGCAGTGGATTGACAGCTGCATTTTCAGGGACCAGATCACATTTGGAAATGTACCTGAAGGACATGTCAGTTTCAGGTAATACTTGGACGAGCAGGATCTGACAATCCATCACATAGTTGGAGGCATTAAGAAACATACCATTACTTCTATGTTAATGCTTAAACTTCATTTTCTTTGCCGGTAGTGTGTAAATATTTGAAGGAAACTACATGGGATCCAGTACATAATTGTTGAGTGAATAAGTAAGTGAGGTTTTCAGAGAAAAACCTTGATGCCCACTGCAGAAGAAAATACAGTGTGAGCTTGTTCTGCATGACACCCTTCCAGTACCTTCTCAGACAGTAGCCTTCCAGTAAATGCTTTTTGAAGGAATAGGACAGAGTGTCTCTTTCCTCTATTACTTACTGGAGAGTTAGCAGGAGTAGTTAAAGAATAGATGGCATTAGTGGGGATTGAAAGTGTATTCACCTTATATAACATTTAATTTGTCTTTTTTTTAATTGATACATTTGAAAGCCCTCTTGACCCATGTCTTAGCAGTTAACGTGTTAATTTCAAAAGCAGAACAAAAAAGCCAAGATTATCTTTGTCTGTGATCTTAGAAGGCAGGCCATCCTTGAGCTCGCTCCTCTGTGAGCTTCGTTGACTCCTACCTAGCTGATCCTAGCAGGATTCCCAGAGCATAATATGGTTAGAGAGCTGAGTGCTTATAGGTGTAGGTTTGAGGGGCTAACGGGAAAGTGGGCCTCTGGTCTAGGGTCCTGAATTACATCTGCTTGTGATACCATCACCCAGCAGTGATGATCTTTTTCTTATTACAATTGCTCTAGGGGGGTCCAGCAGTCCACATGAGGCACCATGTTGTAGAATCTTGAAGGAATAACCCTAAAAGTGGCTACCAGAAGTTCCCTCCAGCAGAGGCAGTCCCTAAATATTTGCTCATTTCAGTTAAAGCCAGGAACAATCCAAATTAAAAAAAAAATTAACAGGACAAAATTAAAAAAAAAATACAGAAAAGAACCAAGATGTACCTCTTTGGATGCAGCTCATGTACATAATTTTTTTTTGCTGTTGTTAAATGTTTATTGAATGAACAGGTTATCCAATCTGCTCAAGAATGGAAATTACACATTTATTCTGATTCAGCATCAGTTAGAGTGGTATCTTTTAAAATGATGAGTTGGAGGAAGAGTATTGCAGACCCTGTGCCTGAAATTGGAATCACTTCAAGTAACGAGTTGATTTCGTGTGGGTTATCTGCATACTTCTCTGGGAGTTCTAGTAAAACTAAATCTGTGGCATAAATTTTTATTTAAATAGGAAATCTGTAGCATAAATATAATTGTCTGTTGTGTAAAATCTATAGTTGAAAGAAAATTCAGACACTACGACACTCCGTATCTGTGTTATTTAACCAGTCTGAACATTTACATATGTGATGTGTGTTTGTGTATACACACCTACATACACACTGTATGTGTGTGAACTCTGTAGGCAAAGCTTTAGAGTAAAAGGGTCACTTGGTGCTTTTGGGTTAAAGCTAAGGCCTTGTCCTTCATTTCTAAAAAAATCTCGTTTTAATTGGTCTGATTGTCAGTGTAGTGCAAGTCCAGCCGTATTTTGTGGCTTTGGAGCCCACGTCTGGTGTGAAAAGGTAAGCTTCCGTCCAAGTGATCCAGATCACACAAAGAGAATAAAATTGTTCTTAGCCACCCTAAGTCAAGCATGTTATTAAAAAAAATGAAAGTACTTTTTAAAGAGGGCCTCGTTCTGATGAGGAATATGATTTTGCAAAGTAGATTTTTCCCTTTTACGCTAAGTATATGAGAAAAGTGATTCTCCTTTTTTAAAAGCAGTTTTTCTTATTGGAATACCTTTCCATACCTATTTTAAGAATGGTGTTTAGGTCTTTTAAATGTAATATGTAAATAAAGTTATTTTTACAAATTGTATGGAATAATAGGGAGGGAAATATCTTTTGAGTGAAAAGAGGTGTAGCAGTATTAGATATTAATGTGTTTTATTCTTAGAGTATACACTAGTATCCCCATTCTTTAGCCTCAGCTTTCCTGATGATTTGTAAGCATGCTAAAATTTGAAAAGCCTTCCTCAATTTCAAAGATTTTATTTATTTGAGAGAGAGAGAGAGAGTGAGTGAGAGAGCATGAGAGGGGAGAAGGTCAGAGGGAGAAGCAGACTCCCCGTGGAGCCGGGAGCCCGATGTGGGACTTGATCCCGGGGACTCCAGGATCATGACCTGAGCCGAAGGCAGTGGTTTAACCAACTCAGCCACCCAGGTGCCCCAACCTTCCTCAATTTCATATAAAAAAATGTGAATTGTTTTTTAAAAAGAGTTGAAGAGCATGAAAAAATTTTAAACCTATAGATGATATGATCGGAACTCTTTTTTAAGAAGAGTCATTCACTGAACAGACATTCATCTTTATTGTGTGCCAGGCATTTTGCCAGGAACCTGGGGGGCGGGGGATGGTGAATAAAGTACTATAGTCCCCACCCCATGCAGATCACAATATAATGGGAAATACAGATAACAAGTAACTGTGAATAAATAATTACAGATTATAGTTAGTTACCAAAATCAAGTTCACTCTTGGAGGACTAGATCAACTGCCAACCCCACAGCAGAGAGATTTCTTGACAGCCTTATTCCAATTTAAATATTCTTTCAACAAAACTTTGCTTAGTTTTACTTCGTTCTTTCCTAGTAAACTCTTCCTTGATAAAAAGAGAGTATCTTACTGACTTAGTTAAGATTACTCTTTTTTAATTTTTCTTGTCGACCCTTTTTTTTTTTTTTTTTTCCTCTGCAGACTGCTCAGGGTGGTGGTCATCGGACGCTCCTCTACGGACACGCCATATTGCTTCGCCATTCCTACAGTGGCATGGTGAGTGGGCATGTTGGTATCATCTCTCCGAGGGTCAGTTTAGACGTACATCGTCAGGAAATGTCGGTAATAGCTTTTTAGGGATGAGTTCTGAAATTGATGTTCTGAAAAACGTGCGTTCTGAAAAACAATGAGTTCTGAAATTGTGTGTGTTCTTTAATATCTTTGTACCCTGTTTAATTTTCTGATTTATAAAACAAGAATTAGCTTCAATGACCTTAAAGTCCTTCAGTTCTATCATTTGTGACTCCTGTTTTTCAGTCTCTTTTAATAGACTGGTTTTAGGAGAAGGGAGGCATTAAGAGTCAAGAAGTATTCCTCATTTCTGATTATTTTTAAATGGTTCATTTATTAATAAATTAAGTTAAATGATTAAATAAATTAAACATGTAAGATTAAAAAAAAGCTATATCCACATGGATTATCCTTATAGATACGTATAGATACCCATACACATTTCCATGTATCTATCTAGGTATATATTTGTACACCTCTGTATATTTTTATGTTACATAAAATACATTTCATATATTTTATAAATATATAAAAATTTCAATCTATTATTTAAAAAACTTTATTAAGTTAGAAAAGCAGTACAGATTCATTTTTTGAAATTTGGAACTTACAGAAGGCACAGTTCTTCATGATCATGTTAAGGAGAGAAAGTGTGGGGCCTTTTAAAAAATGGTAATCTTTTCTGTTCCTAAAATTTTTTTTTTACATAATTGAGATCTTACTGCGTAAGCAAACTTAATATTGTTATAGCATAAGCTACATAATTTAAACTTTTCATCAATATAATTTTTGTAAATACATGGCGGTCCAACATTTGAAAGTAAAATATAACTGGTTATTCCTTTTAGGAAGGAGATACTTCTGATATTATTTAAATCATTCTGGAAACAGGGGACTAAGCACAACCTCCATATCAATACCCAAGACATATAAAAAACTGTCAGTATTAATCACAAATACCAGTGTGAACATCTGACTTAAAATTCTGGTTAATTACAAGTATAGGAAGAGAAGTATAGGAAAAGTATATAGATATGATTTTAACGATGCCTTAATAATATCATTTCTGTTAGTGTGCTTTATCATATAAATAGAACAAATAAGAAAATTGTGATAAAAAAATTGCGATTATCTTAACCAGTGCTGAAAAAGGATTTAATAAAACTCAGCATCCATTTTTTTTTCTTAAGATTTTATTTATTTATTTGACAGAGAAAGAGATCACAAGTAGGCAGGGAGGCAGGCAGAGAGAGAGGGGGAAGCAGGCTCCCCGCTGAGCAGAGAGTCTTATGCGGGCCTCGATCCCAGGACCCTGAGATCACGACCTGAGCTGAAGGCAGAAGATTAACCCACTGAGCCACCCAGGCATCCCTCAGCATCCATTTCTAATGAAAACTAAGCATTGATTAATTTCTCAGTGATAAGATGTAAATGCAAATCAGCAACCAGCATCACACTTAATTGTCAAATCAAACGCTAATGTGATTCTTGACAAAACTAACTCAAACAAATAAACAAAACCAAAAATATCTCTTGACATTGTTCCAGGAATCTTGGCTGACACAGCAAGATATGAAATAAAATTACGGAATGTACTCTAATTACCTGGCTGGATACTAGATAAATATGTAAATATAATGTACACATCAGTCGTGCATTAAAAATTTATGGAATGAATTTTATTACTTATATCAATGAAATATAATAATTAAATAATAAATATGACAGTCTACTTTAAGAAAACTACTCTCGTACATAGTGGGCTAGGAGCCTGGACTTGGTCAGTAGATCTGGGTTTAGGCTCACTTTCGTATATGCTCTTCAGTCTTGGAGACCATGCTGAACTTCTTTAAGTTTGTAATTGCATGTTAACATTTTATTCATTTATTCAATAAATGTTATTTGGCACCTCCTGTGTGCTAGGTACTGTTCAAGATGCTGTATATCATAGTGGAAAAGATTATTCTTGTCCTCAGGGAACTTAACATTTAGTGGAATAATGACAATACTTACCTCATACTTGCTGCGGACATTATTGGAAGAGAAGATGTGTGTTAACAGTCACAGTGCCTAGTACTGTAATATTATTGCAAAATACCACAGAAGACTTCAATAGGAGAAAAGAAGACATTTCATATGTTTAGATCTAAGGTATCACCATGGACAGCCTTTCTGAAGGCCAGACTCATACTCTTACACTGGCTAACAACACGTTCGGGGACCTGGAAAGTGTCTTCTCTATAACCTTGGGAGCCAGTGTTTTGCCCTCAAGGGACAGAAATTGGAATCTCCAGGTGAATTTGATCTTATATCCCTGTGACACTGACTTCCACTTAATGTCAGCACCTCTTTGCCCTGACTGGTTCATCTGCCTCCTTACACGCAGACACTCGCTGAGATGCCTGGAGCAGTTTCCCAGTAAGAATTTTCTAGGCTTTGCATTATTTGTCCAGTGACTGTGGGACATCTGGGCTTGCTAGGTGCCTGGGATTGTTCTGAGAATTCTTTGCAGGACTCCTGTTCTTGCTGACAGCGCACTTGTTTGCTGTCGATGGTAGTGAATCTTGGCCTCATGCTACCAAGGACATATCCTTCTGTCCTCATTCTTTTTATTTTTTTAAATTAAAATAAAATTTTATTAACATGTATTAATTTTTTCAGGGGTACCGGTCTGTGATTCATCAGTCTTACACAACACACAGTGATCACAGTACATACCCTCCCCAGTGTCCGTCTCCCGTTACCCCCCCCCAGCAACCCTCAGTTTGTTTCCTGAAATTAAAAGTCCTTATGGTTTGTCTCCCTCTCTGGTTTCATCTATTTCATTTTTTCCCCTCTTTCCCTATGATCCTCTGCCTTGTTTCTTAAATTCCGTGTTTCAGTGAGATCATCTCATAATTGTCTTTTTCTGATTGACTTACTTCGCTTAGCGTAATACCCTCTGTTCCATCCACGTTGTTGCAAATGGCAAGATTTCTTTCACTTTTGATGGCTGCATAATATTCGTGTGTGTGTTTGTATCTCACAACTTCTTTATCCATTCATCTATTGAAGGACATCTGGGGTCTTTTCACTGTTTGGCTAATGTGGACATTGCTGATACAGACATTGGAGTGCATGTTCCCCTTCTTTTCACTACATCTGTATCTTTGGGGTAAATGCCTAGTAGTACAATTGCTGGGTCATAGGATAGCTCTATTTTTATCATCTTGAGGAACCTCCATACTGTTTTCCAGAGTTGCTGCACCATCTTGCATTCCCACCAACACTGTAGGAGGGTTCCTCTTTCTCCACAGCCTCGTCAGCTTGTGTCCTCATTCTTATGCCATTTAACAGGGTTTTAGAGGTTGGAATGGGGTTAAGGGAGTGGGACTGACAAATTACCCTAAACTTCATGTCCAAGAATATACAGTCACGAAAACTGAAGTAGGAGAGGGAGATGTAAGGAGATGATGGTGTTGCAGGACATGAATTGTTCTTGGGGAGACCCACACACATGCACAGAGGAGAGAACCTCACTGTAGTGAGGTGACATGCTGCACACCAAAATAAATTCCGGATGGATTTCAGAGAGTTAAAATGTTAAAAATGAGAACAAAACTACAAGAAGAGAGCGAATTGTTTTCAAATTTCCGCTAGGAGAAAAGATTGCCAACTGTCAGATTAGGCCATACTTCTTTGGATCATGCATATCTCATGAGGCGAGAGATGTGAAACACATCCCCCGTTAGGTGTCATCTTCTACCGACAGAACACATTTCCTCAGTCTTTCACGAGGGGAAAGCGCATCTCCTTTAGAACACTGCTCCTGTTGGATGCTGTGGAGACGTTCCACCTCCCGATGAAGAACCTGGGTTTTGCACCGGAGCATCCAGATGTGAAGGAGAAGACTGATAGAGCAGAGACTGACCGGTAGCAAATGACGTGTCAGAATCAGACTCGCACGGGACCAAAAATGCTCAGTGACAACTACTGGTTCTGTCTTTCAGTATCTGTGCTGCCTGTCCACCTCCCGGTCTTCAACCGATAAACTGGCCTTTGATGTCGGCTTGCAAGAGGACACAACAGGTGAGCACCGTGGTCCCTGAAGAGGCTGTGTTCTCAGAGAGCAAACGGGTAGGACTGGAAGATTCCTAAGACACAAAGACACACTAAATAAAAGTTCTTATGCTTGGAGGCAGGATCACAAAAATGAATGCCTTTCCTTTTTTTAAAAAAATATTTTATTCATTTATTGAGAGAGAGCAAGAGAGGGGAGAAGGTCAGAGGGAGAAGCAGACTCCCCGCCGAGTTGGGAGCCCAATGCAGGACTCGATCCTGGGACTCCAGGGTCATGACCTGAGCTGAAGGCAGTGGCTTAACCAACTGAGCCACCCAGGTGCCCCCAATGACTGCTTTTCTAAGGAAAGTTTTTAGTAGAAGGAGGAAGTGTATATTGTTCCTATTGGTTTGTCATTGCCATGTAATCAGCTGGATGTTCAATGTATATCTCAGACCTTATTCTTTTTAGGGATTTGGCTAGAAAAACAGTACTTATTACCCAACTTAGTAGCTGGTAAGCTGTTCATGAAATAGTGCTTTTGTCTTTTATCTTAAAAATAGTTTATCTAGGGGCGCCTGAGTGGCTCAGTTGGTTGAGCGACTGCCTTCGGCTCAGGTCGTGATCCCGGAGACCCGGGATCGAGTCCCACATCGGGCTCCCTGCTCGGCGGGAAGCCTGCTTCTCCCTCTCTCACTCCCCCTGCTTGTGTTCCCTCTCTGGCTGTGTTTCTCTCTGTCAAATAAATGAAATCTTAAAAAAAAAAAAAAAAAAAAATAGTTTATCTAGAAAATGAAGCATACTTAATGTCCACATTCAAACAGAAAAGAAAATGAAGTCCGCTTCATTTCTGTGTCCAAAAGGCTACAGATCTGTCTAAATATATTTCTATGTTTCAAACCAAAGTGTATACATAAACACATCCTTTCAGAAAATCAGAATAGGAGGACAGAGGCCCTATTTATGTGTCTATTACATTTTATACAGCTCTGTTCATTTGATTATTTTACCTTTTACAGTGAGCCGTGCTGACTTTTGAAATTAGCAGTAAGTGAAAGACCAAGTAGAAATAAAAGGAGGGCAATAGACCAACCCTTACTAAGTAGTTCCTTTCAGAGGTGGGACCAAGCTTTGCCCCCACACGTACCACTATTTCAAAAAATACTTTCCCAGGGGCGGCTGGATGGTTCAATCAGTTAAAGCGTCTGCCTTTGGTTCCAGTTGTGATACTGGGGTCCTGGGATGGAGTCCCTCATCCCGCTCCCCCCTCAACTGAGAGTCTGCTTCTCCTTGTGCCTTTGCCCACCCACCTACCCCACTCGTGCTTTCTCTCGCCTGCTCTCTCTCTCGAATAAATAAAATTTTTTAAAAACACTTTCCCATACTCTAAATTTTTCACAGACAACAACGGGATAAAAACAAAGTAATATTCACCAACCTAATTAACTTTTAAGAGACCAGTACATCATGACAAATTCCAGAATCCTCGATGCTAAAAAGTTGTTTTTTTTTCTTTTAAGATTTTATTTATTTTTTATTTGGGAGAGAGGAAGACTGAGAGAGTGGGGGAGGAGAAGTGGGAAGGGAAGAGCAGACTCCCCACTGAGTGTGGAGCCCATCCTGGGGCTCCATCCCATGACCCTGAGATCATGACCTGAGCTGAAACCAAGAGTCAGCCACTTAACTGACTGAGCCACCCAGGTGCTCCAAGTAAACACTGTTTTTGATTTTTATTTCATTTTATAGAGCCTCAGTATTCCTCTGTCTTTGCTGGTTGTTAAAAAATTTTCTCATTTGGATTTACTCCAACAGCAGTTACATGGAAAAGACTTCAGTTCTCACTCTCCCAAGGAGTAAAGGGCATGCTCAATCTAGAATTTGTTTTCATACACTGAGATGGTTATATAAGTGAAAACAACAAAGCAAGACAGTCCCTCTGCCTAAGTCTCATTCCCTTATGCTACTCTTTTCCCCATAGCTTTTTACTTCATCTGAATTGCTGAATTATTATTTATTCTTTGTTATGTGCTTTGATCAGAATTAAACTCAAAAGGCAGATGACTTTTTCTTCCTTGTTTATCGAGGCATCCCCAGCTCCTAAAGCAATGATTGACAAAGAGTGGCTGCTTTATAAACGTTTGAGTGAATGAGTGAAAACTCCCTGCAACTCTAAAAATGTGCACTGAATGAATAATGACTCCTGTAAGGTGACATGCAAATAAGACTATGGCTTGTCTAAGAAAAACATCTCAGGGGTCGTTACATATTGGCCGTTAAGCATGCTTAAGAAATGTCACTAGATATTTAATTTACCCATTTATGCAAATTGAGTTTTTATTTACTGCCCACGGTATGCTAGTAGGAGCTGGGGAAACCCCAATGAACAAAACACACAAAGTCCCTGATATTATGGAACTTATATTCTGGCATTGGGGAATTAATGAAGAGGAAAATGTAAATGTTTGGGAAAAACAATAAAGCTGGTCAAAGGGACAGAACAAGTATTAGATAATAGATACCACTGAAAAAGTATTCCCATTTTTGGATAGAATTTGTATTTAGATTCTAAAAGGAACTATAAACAGATTGAAGAATTGTTTATATAAGTTTATATCTTTGCTAATTAAGGCCTGGAGAATGAATGTGACTTATGTGGCTTATGCCTGACTTGTTCTAGAAGAAGTGACTTGATTGGGCGCCTGGGTGGCTCAGTTGGTTAAGCCACTGCCTTCGGCTCAGGTCATGATCCTGGAGACCCGGGATTGAGTCCCACATCGGGGTCACCCTGTGCAGAGTCTGCTTCTCCCTCTGACCTTCTCCCCTCTCATGTGTGCACTCTCTCCCTCTCTCTCCCTCTCTCTCTCTCTCTCTCTCTCTCTCTCTCTCTCTCTCTCTCTCTCATTCTGTCTCTCGAATAAATAAATCTTAAAAAAAAAAAAGAGAAATGATTTGATTTAATGTGTGCCCAGAAATTTTTATAGTGTATCCTTCTATAGTAAGATTCTCTTATATTTTGCCCTTAGATTAGTGGAAACTACCACATATTAAAATAAAGAATAAAACAAGACACAGAATAATAAAATTTCAGTGACAACACTGTATCTATTTTAATCTGTATCCCCCACAAATAGAGAGTCTTAAAATTGCTTTAATACAACTGTCGCATTACAGCACCCCAAGTTCTTTTGAAAATCATGTGCCGGAACACTAGATGTCCGTACAGAGAGCCATGACTGCGTGACTATGTAGAGAATCCAGGAAGATCAGCATGACTGGTAGATTTGGCCTTTTAGCATAAATAGCCTTGTAAGCGATTCTTAGTGGTGGGGAGGGACACCAGACTTCGCAGAATGCCACAACCAGGTTCCGTGAAAGGTATCTTTGCATTTCAGTATGTCTTTATCCCGAGTTAATTCAGCCTAACTCTTTTGGTTTTCATGGTCTGCGAGATGGACTTGTGGTCAGTTTCAAACTTCGGGAAGCTGTGTGGGAAGAACCTTTTTATTTATTTATCAGGAGACTGATTTGGAAGCCTTATTTTATTTCCCCCTTCGTTTTTTTTCTTTTTTTTTTTTTAACTTGAAATTTATTTTATTTTTTCAGTGTTCCAAGATTCGTTGCCCCCACACCCAGTGCTCCATGCAATAGGTGCCCTCAGTACCCACCACCAGGCTCTCCCATCCCCCACCCCCTCCCTCCAAGTCCCTCAGTTTGTTTCTGTGTCCAAAGTCTCTCATGTTTTGTTTCTCTCCCTGAATTACCCTACTTTCCATTTCCTTTCCTTCATTTTGGAGCTTCTGGCAAAGATCGATTTTATAGTAAGAGGTGTCTCTTTCTGTTCATCCTGCAGGGGAGGCTTGTTGGTGGACCATTCATCCTGCCTCCAAGCAGCGGTCGGAAGGAGAAAAGGTTCGCGTTGGAGATGACCTCATCTTGGTCAGCGTGTCCTCTGAGCGGTACCTGGTGAGTGTACCTGTGGGGTCATGTGTTCGCGATGGGATCCAGCTTTCTCTGTAGCCTGCAAATTATCTAGGGATAATTGCTGAGAAATAAGTCCGTGTCTCTCCTTGATGAGTGACAAATAACTCCCTGAGTTGGGGAATAGTGTGACTTTTGCGGAAGTGTGGCTTCCCAGACGTAGGCTTCCCTGGTACCCTTAGTTTGTGTGTTCATGAGCGTGAGAGCACCCGTTACTAGATTATTATATTAAGGCCACGTAAATGCTGTCTAATCGGGAATTCAAAATTCCACGGACCTTATTTTGTGTCCACTGAAGAAGGCTATAGAAATGAGGTTGTGATTACCAATTTTGACACTTAGGAAAGCAAGTTGTTATATGAGAGACTTGTGCCATGTTGAGAAAGGAGAAATGAACAAACTGAAAACCAGCCCCTGTCTCTCATCCACATGACATCATTTCAGAGGGCAGGGGTTAGAAATGGGAGAAGGAAAAAGAAGGTCATGTTTTAGCTTTGAAAGTATATTTTATTTTTTGTGGTGAGGCCGTGATATATTTGATTTAACTTATTTAGTAAACTGTATTTTGGCTAAAGAATAATATACCAATGTTTGCGGAAGGGTGAAATCAGTGGCAGAATGAAGGATGCCAGGGCAAATATTCTCTTTATTTTAAGGTTGAGAAAAGTAATTAGACAAACAGGAGTGCTTGGTTGGCTCAGTCAGTAGAGCATGTGACTCTTGATCTCGGGGTCATAAATTTGAGCCCCACTTTGGGTATAGAGATTACTTAAATCTTAAAAATAAAGTAAACAGATCTAAATGAGGGCATTATAAACTTTACTTGAATATTCCTATAAAAAATTCCAAACATCATAGTGGATGATTGAAATAAAAATCAGAAGTAAAATATTGTTTCAGTTAAGCACACAGTGATTTACAGAAAGTTTATTCTCACTGCCCTAAATCAGAATATTATTTATGTGTCATGGACTTAGGATTAAGTAGGGAGTTGGTACCCTTTTCTCCATGAACATGGAGTTAGAGTGGGTTTGAGGGTATTGGAAGTCAGTTTTGCTTACCAACCCATTTAGTTACAATTTTGAGAGAAGACCAGTTTTGTTTTACTTGCGTTGTGGAAAGAGGTAATAAGAAAGGGAAATGATGGAACATGGAATACTGGTAAGGAGTATTAAATGAAACCACTAACATCACCTCGCTAACGGGAGGCCTGGAGCTTTTCTTAACCGATGCAGGTGAAAACAGATGCCCTCCACCTTTCTAGACAATACAAGTGTATCAGCTTGTCAAATAAGCATTTATTAAGCCCTTACTCTATGCATATGCTTTGTATTAAGGTTCTGTATGTCTTTATAAGGAGATAGACATTTTGAATTATAGTTTTGCATGGAAACCAGTACCAGCTAAAAATAATCCATACATACTTTTAAAGATCTACAGATCTTATTTTGATTTTGGCCTAACTGTGCATGTTTTTTGCTGTACGACTTGTTCTTTGCACTGAAGGAATAGAAAACTGGCCGTCTCCCAGAGGCCATGGCTTCTTGCATCAATTCTGCTACCACATGCCAGAGAGATTCGTGTAATTCCCCAAATTCTGGCTTTCTCACTTGCAAAATGTGATGATTATACTTAACACAAGGTTCCTGGATGAAGCAATGAGATAATGATTTTGAATATGGTTTGATTGAAAAAGCACTCTACAAATAAGAGCAATAATCCTAATGCATGAGGTTCACCTTCTTTTGCGTTTAGAAATCAGTGAACCTCATGATTAATGAAATTCACAAGTTAGGTTCAAGCTACCTTTTAGCCTATTTATGCAAGTTCCTTTGCTGGTAACCTTTTTGAGAGCCACACACAGTGGCCAACCGGACCATTAAGATTTCCCTTTCATTGGGTAACAGAGTCCATGCTTTTAGTGTTCAACTCTGAGCACCTAGCATGTCATAGAAACCACAGGAAGGACCCAGGGTACGTTGTGTGTGGTTTTTACCATCAAAGAATGAGTGGAAGAAATGAACCAACCACCTAGGGAAATGTCTGAGAATACTACAAGGCGGTAAGTATGTGTTACCATTTAGGCTATGGGTATAGGAAACCGAGATGGTCAGTTATTATCTCATGTTGCCACTGTGGCTGGTTAGAAGGATCTAGAGAGAGTGCATACGGGGGCAAGAAGTGAGGGAGTAAAAGGTCTTCAGAATATGGTAGTTGGAATAATCCACGTGCTATGACTGGATAAATAAAAAATGGTCTCTGTGTGTCACTATATTTGTTTTTTGGTGTAGGGCCTGGTAAGTATGAGCCTGGGCCAATCATATCACTTCGTAAAACCCTCAGTTTCTTCATCTGCAGTCAGGTTGTAATAAACTGAGCTCCCAGGGGCATTAAGAAGATGAAATGTTTGATCCAAGCAAGACTTGTAGCTCTGTGAATGCTACATGTAGGGATTGCTTATGTGTTACCACCGTTTACCTGGGAGGTCTGTACTTCTTGAGAAAGGTTAAGGAAAAGGCAGATATTTAACCGGAAGTGAAGATCGGAAAGGGAAGAGTGAAGGGAGTAGGATAGCTGATTTTAAATACAGGCCTATCATGGAAAGCCAGGTTCACATCCTGAGAAGTCGCTGATGTCTTTCAAAGTAAACGAGTTAAGAACTTTGGCTGAAAACACAGTCATTCTAACTAGCTTCTCTAAATAAACATTTCTACTCGGTGATTTCATAACTTGTAGTCATTAGTGTCTATTGACCTTTGATCTGTTTTTCATCCACTGACAGTGATGAGCTGAGGTTAAAGTATCAAAATGTGTATTTGGTACTCTACTCTAGCTCCTAAGTGTTGGGGTGCTAAATGGGTTAAAATGGACTGTAAGGGACTGATTTTCAGTGTGTGCACTGTGTTGGGCGCTGGGTGCCCCCAGGCTCCGCCCTCCTCTGCTTTACAAGTTGGACCTCTCCTCTTGATTTCCCAAGAGTAAAGAGTCTTTTCTCTAGAAATGGTTGTAAACCACCCGTCCAAATACTGCCCGTTCTCATCTGGCTATTTCATATTCTAATATGGAATGATACCGTAATCCTTTTTTCAGGGATATCCAAGAGGGAAAAAAAAATTCTGTGCTCCAATTGGAGCTACTTATTTTTTCTTTTTAAGAACACTTGGGCAAAGCAGCTTAAATAGAAGAGAGATAGACCATTTAAAGTGGAGAAAACATGCCCAAGTATGTACTGCTGACTGTAAATCTATTTCAAACTAAACAAAATAAGGTAAAGCATATAAAACGGTTTTTCCTGGTTTAGAAAGAAGTAAAATCAGCGTGGTACGCTTAGAAGTCTTCAATCCCGTGGACTGGATTGTTTGCATTGGAAACACTGATTTTTGACTATTTTTTTTTAATTAGGTCCCTATAGAAATAGAGTTTTTTGTTTTTAAGATCCCTGAAAACATTGCCAAACAAATGTCTGAAAATAAGTTAGGAAGAACAGAACCCCACCATCTCAAGAGTGATGACAGGGGCTTAAAGAAGACTCTTTCGGGCTTCCTAAGAATTTCCCCACCTCTCCCCTCCACATCTCTGAATTTCTGGTAAGAGGTGCTAGGTGTTTGGATGGTACAATAAGTTTCTGAACTGCCTCAAGTTGCATAAAAATATCCATAGCTAAGAAGGACCGCGACCGTAAATATTTCCAATCTGATGATGGTATCAACCAGTGCATTATTTATTTATCTACTGTGAGCCTTTTTCTTTTTTTCTCTCTGTGGCTCACATAATGGAAGCATAGAATATTACATGTGGAAAGAGCATCTGTTCTGGGCCCCTCATTTTTTCTCAGAAGAAAACAAATGAAGCCCGCGAGGTGATGTCTTGCTTACTTGTGTTCCTTGTCACTGGATGATAATTTATTCAGAATGCTGCTCACCGGGACCCAAGCGCTTGATGCTTAGAGAAATAGATTTGTTGAATAAATGTGTCTGATAAGGGTTGAATTCAGATATTCTTAAAACATTCTTAAACATGCCATAGACTCCTTGGGCAACTTGAGAAAGCTTATTGATCACTTATCACTGTAAGGTTTTAAAGTGTATCAGATTGGGAGGGCTGGGTGGCTCAGTCAGTTAAACATCTGCCTTTGGATAAGGGTCCTGGGATCAAGTCTCACATTCGGCTCCCTGTTTGGTGGGAAGCCTGCTTCTCCCTCTCTCACTCCCCCTGCTTGTGTTCCCTCTCTTGCTGTCTCTGTCAAATAAAGAAATAAAATCTTACCAAAAAAACCCCACAAAAAAACAAAAAACAAAAAACCACATTGGTTACAAAGAGAACTAAAAGTAACCAAAGGTTACTTAGA